>JAAAKB020246582.1:0-11209 GCA_010014835.2 Apostichopus leukothele | reverse complement strand
AGAGCGGATTTTGCATGCAATCAACGAGCAATTGACCAATCAAATGACCAGAATACAATTAGGTGTTGTATAATATATGATAACAACTGATACAACCTAAACCACCTTCAAACATTACTTTTATTGACTCACTTCTATTAGAAGACTTTTTTGGGGCTGGGACAAATTTTCATCATCGTAGTAGTAGTAATTACAAAATTTAAGGTTTTACAGGAACTCACCATCAATGTTCTTTCCCCCTTTTCCCTGTCATATATGTAAAGATTTCCATCGTTTGCACTGTCGAGAAGAGATGCACAAAGAAAAACAAGATCGGATTGACATGTAATAAAAACACTGAGGATTATTTCACAGAACCTGCACCATAGATTGAATGATATTGCCTGCACCATAGATTGAATGATATCGCCTGCACCATAGATTGAATGATATCGCCTGCACCATAGATTGAATGATATCGCCTGCCGAATAGCAGTATGGTATACAAACTAAACATAAACTAAACATGAAACTAAACATAAACTAAACATGAAACTAAAGACAAACTAAACATGAAACTAAACACAAACTTAATATAAACTAAACAAGCAGACAAGCTGCCATAACCTACCCTGCGAGGATTTCTTTATTGTCACTGGAAAACTGAATAGAGAAAGCACAAAACTGGGATTGGTTGGGATTAAGATCTAAGGCACTGTGAGTTTCATAGTCTCCATGGATATTGCAAATGTGTACTGTGGAAGAAAATAAACATACGTCAGAGTCAACTTAGATTCTCAATGAAGGAGCAGACATGTCTTGGTACACAGGAAATTTCCTGATTACTCTATATGTAACAATATGTACATTAAAGGCATCACTTTCCAATTAATGGCCGAAACCAAGTCACATGACTTATGAGTAGCAAGGTCACATAGCCTACATTAACTGGTTTCATTATTGCCAAAAAATGAGACAATGAACCACTGTCTGTACTCATTATTTAGAACACTGTTTTGGAATGCTGATCAGCTCTGTTTAGGATAATTCTATCTGAAGGTTAAAAAGAATGTATAGGAGTATAACTCAAATTAATGAGCAATGCCAAGGCAAATAGGCAAAGCTTAGAATGCAGTTTACAGCAGTAAACGTGACCAAAAAAAAAATTGATAAGTTTGACAGCTTACTGTTTTCTGACCAGCTTGAATATATCAGGTAACATCCATCAGGACTGAAAATTTAAAGGAAGCAAATAAACAAATAAACACAAAAGCAAAACCAAACTTATTAAAAAGGAAAATTCATCTCAAAGTTTTCAAGAATTCACTACCGACAACAATCTAACGAGGACAAGACCTTTTCTTGGTCAGCATTTGAACAGATCATATCCAAAATGTCTCCCATGAATAACTTTTTGAAGGAAACTTTTGTCTTTTTCTTCTTTGTCTTTTTCTTTAAAGAATCACTTAATTTCAAACCACTTTGTCCGTAGTTAATACACAAAGTCACTGAAACTGACAATGATTTTTTCCTAAGTGTTAATTTGGTATCATCTACCCATGTACTAAAATTGTAAGAATTTCCTTCAAAATGGACAGAAGCCCTAAACAAACAGATGCATATTTGTCAGCTCTAATAAACTGTGGGTAGAGGACAAAGTTAAAATCCCCAAAAGTGTAAAGAAGAGAACTTCAGATCAAATTTTATTATAGTTGCTAAAGAAGTCCATCAAATACCTATTAATTGTATTAGTTAGATATATATGTATTAGTTATAGAAGGGAGACAAGTATTAAAGGTATCGTCTAAGTAGATTACACATATTCACCTGAATGCGGTATCCAGCACACTCCAACCGACATCTTGAGCCTTGATTGCCCTGAACAGTTTGAACTGTCCCCTGGAAACGTCAAAGAGACGTAAATACTGATCCTGGCACGCCGAGAGAAAGACGTTGCCATCCTGGGAATAGGTACCGCAGAACAACTTGGACGGAAACCTATCCAGCTCAGTACCAATATTTGGAAGGAAGCTGTGAAAAGATGCAAGCAGATTGCAGTGAATCTGAAGGACGGCTTACTATTTGACCCTAGTCTTGGCCTACAGCTGCTCAATGCATATTCAAGGAATTAATTACATACATTAAAATATTTCCCTAATGAGGTATATGGCAGAACAAAAGAACATCCTGAGGCTGTGGATAGTCACCTGCCAAGAATGAGATGCCTCTAATCAACTTCAAGGGGCATCCTATATAGATTGAGGGAGTGGAGGGGAAGGAGCAGGGGGAGGGGAGTGAGTGAAGGGGGAAGGGAAGTAGTGGATGGGAAGGAATGGATGGGAAGGAATGGAAGGGAAGGAGCAAGGGGGAATGAGTGGAGGGGCAGGGGAATGAGTAAAGGAAGGGGAAGGGGAGGAGTAGTTCACATAATACAATTTGGACTCCCTGAGTAGTGAATACAAAGATCAGAAAGTGTTTTGCAGGCAGGTAACTAAGTAAGATGCCAAGTCAACTTAATATCAATGGCTGCTAATATTATCAACTACAAAAACAGTACCTTGGTGTGATAGTTGATTGATCATTCATGTACGGCGTTTTATCTGCACTCTTTATAGAAAGCTTGCATAGCATCATAAAACAGTTGCCATCAATGAAATCTATGAGCAAATTTAACAGGTTACACTGGTTTGACAGGTAACTGTTCATTATTCTCGCACAATCTTTACTTCAGTACCGTTAGTCTCATAGTTCTAATTTTTTTCATGTTATTTTGCATATAAATACTAACCTTGCTGTGAACATTGATTTCTCATGCATATATGGTCTTCCCATTTCGATTAACCCACCATTAGACTGTCTCTGTTGATGATAAACAGAACAAACTCTGTACTGTGATATCAGATAACAGGTTTAAATATCCTCAGAACAACTCTGTACTGTGATATCAGATAACAGGTTTATATATCTTCAATATGGCATCTTTCTACATCTACTGTAGGTGGGCAACAGATGGTTTAACTTATCTAGGTCACTATCAGTACAACAAATGGTATCTTGGCTTGACTATTAAAGGCATCTAATGTTTGATAGCAAAGCTCATACTTGATGTATTTAATAAACCTTGTAACTGGTATATCTGAAAGCTCTTGATGTAACAAGAACCGACTGTATGATTGATCTCACCCAGTTGGGACAATTTTCCTATACTGTAGTATTATGTCCCGCTTTCAGAACACTTGTATTGTCAGTACGAGCAGTATGAATATCAAGTTTCTATCAGATCAAGGTTTGGAACTGTTTGTACTGTCAATACCAGTGCTTTGAGAGCATGATATTTGTGTTCAGTTTAGAGAGGTATTAGCATTAGGAAATTGTCCCAACCGGCTGATTGATCTCTTGACTAGAAATTGTCCCAACTGGCTGATTGATCTCTTGACTATTATGAATATGCATTACGCAGATTTGAATTTTCCTTTCTTAATTTCTAAGATTCAGAGTAATGACTTTGAGACTGCAACAGTACTGTACAGTAGGTGTGGGATCTCTGGTACAAGGCCTTTTATAGCTACTCACAGTATATAATCACTCTATAGATACTTTGTACTCATATCACTGACCACATAAACACAACATATCAATGTAATCATTTCTATATATGTTTGCAAAGCCATCACAAATGTCTTACTGAGAATGTACTGACACAAAAGCAACTTTTAACCAACTCTATCATGTCCTTCTAGCTATAATAACAATAATAATAATAATAATCTTAGATATAAATAAGTTACCAGAGGTTCTTATGATGTATTCCAACAATACATTTAGATATGGGTTTATGCTAACCTTTCTTAGAAGGTGAGTGACAGGTGTCGGTTTTGGTATTGTTCCACAGTGAGGCTGTCCTGCCTTGAACAGCATACTCTGTTTGAACTGGCTTTGCTGTTAAAAAGAGATCAAATGAATAAACATATATTTCAATGGTTTTTGTACTTTTACAGTTAATTTTTACTAAGTACTGTAAGTGGCCTTAGCATTAAAGAAAAGTACCTTTACATAAATACTGTAGAAATATAACACAAGGTATATTAATCAGTGATTGTGTAGGCAAACCTGTCAACAGTGGGTTTCATGATGGACCTTTTTGAGGTACTGTATTAATATCGGATATTTCAATCTTATACTTCATATGCAGTAACTTGAAATTTCCCAGTCAGTTTCCATTGTTCATTTATTGAATTAATATGAAGTGCTATACAAATAATCAGATTCTAAAAATGAAAAAAAAAATTGTCTGGTCTTAAAAAGCAGCTTTCAAAGTTAAAGAAGAACACCAAATGTGTTAACCTTTTGAGTTAAACACTTTGATATCGTTGTAAATCCAGGGGAAGGGGACAAGGAGAAGCAGGTATTACACATTAAAAGGGCACTGCAACAATTAACAATCTATAGTGTTGGAAGTATTGCATGAGAATAAAAGTGGATGGTCACCGTTCTCCCAAGTTATAAATTCACCAATTGCACAATGGACACGTCCACCCATATTGCAACATGTATATGTTATCCTTCCTAGTGTCCACTTCGATGCTACTGTACATCACATCCTCTTACTCTACATCCCACTCGACAAATATGTGTAACAGCACTCGCCAATTGGCGAGCACGACTAAAAATCTACTGGCCAAAACGCTTTATATAAACTAATGTTAGGCAGATATATGGCACTACATAATGCAGATTGGAAATGATATTTCTATATGAAATTTTAGCTTCTTCCACCAAAAGAAAGTGATGAACATCGTAACTAAATGTCGCAGAATCATTAATATACAGCTACAGTACTGTATTGTGGATTTTATTTTCTGCACATCAGCTCTAAAGGGGTCTTGTGTCATTCACTTGTGGATTTTGATAGCACAAAACTCAGAATATAGTGGTTACAACTTGTTAAAAAGTTTCATACACAGTATTCTATCAATTTAGTTTTCAGTTCAGAAGGGGATTTCCACCTTTTTATTGTTAGTTGTCTACTTGGGCTGCTAGTACTATATATACTCTACTCTTTTGGGGTTGCCTGGGCATCACATGATGTTCAACAAATGAACATATGAACACAGTGTGTATGAATGCTTTTAAAACACATCATGTAGCCTACTTCGTAAGATCAATCCGTTCCCTGTAGTGAATAGCAATATGATGCTTTTGCTGTGTGTTTAAAAATGGAGGGATTGCTCCGTAAAGTTTGTGAAAAACCTCCGTACATGAAAAATTCAGGTATATAATGTACGTTTTAGATAGCAAAGTTAATTCCCATTAAGATTTGTCATTAACACAACTAAAACTTGCTTCAAGTTCATCAAGGGACTGATTTTATCATACTCTGAAATGTTTACAAAAATAGTCTTGCTAATATTGGGGATTGACAGTCTACGAGTCACTCGCCAAATGTAGTGCTTGGTTCGTTTTCTATTCGCCAAAGCTAAAATTCTACTTGATAATGTGGAGTTGGCGACTATTATTGTCAAGGCCTGGTAAATCCCCCTGTTATTACACTCCTGTCTGGATTGTAACCTAACCTAGCTACTAAAAAGAGAGTAAAATGTAAATTAATTGATTTTTCCTCTTTATACTATAATGGTTGTTTGACATATAGTCCAAAAACAAGTAGTTTGTCCACTACAAACTAGCTTGTCCTGTGCTCACTACACTGTGCCTTTGAAGTTTGAAACATGGACATATTATGGTGTAATACAGTACTTCCATGACTGCACATGCTAACGCAAGTTCAATAAAATGTCGGTATTTTTCAAGCAATCACGTACAACAACATGAGGTACAGATCTGGGAACCGCCCCTCCTCCAACCCCCAAAGATTGATTTCAAATCTGTGAGTTCTAAACCTTTCCTAAATGCTGCCTGAATGATACTCACATCAATCTTACTCGTGTCTGGAGTTACATCAGCTGAAAGAAAGTGCAAAAACGGTGAAACCACATTTTGTAAAAGAGGCAACAACTGTGCTCATCATAACACCCCGTTATAATGTACTGTAAGGGTCGTGGAATGCGCCTATGACAAGCAACCAGCCACTTTAAGTTCTAGGACTCAGTCAGTGTATTTATGAGAAAGACTGATCATTTAAATCATAATTCTTTATAATATTCAAGGTCTTTTTGAAGATCCTCGTTCAGTTAATTTATTAGAAAATGTACACATGCAACCATACACACTGTACAGTAGTTCCAACCTTCCATTGACACTGTGATAAATTCACTAATTTAGGAAATAAATCACATTAACATGCAGATCAGTGAGAAAGAAAGAAGAGTCAGTTACTTTCAGGACAACACTGAATGTTAAAATCATCATCTTCATCAGCTAAGTCATCATGGAAATCTCTGTCAACCTGAAATAATCGGACTTGACCACTACAAAAGAGAAAAAGGGAGAAGGAGGATCCTCAGCAATTCTTCTTAGAACATTTTAAAGCATTCAAGCTACGGTACTACTGAATCTCCAATAGTAATGATATTATTATACAACATTTCAAAAACTTAAACTTAAAGCAGCTGGTTGAGTTTGCAACGTAGAGTCTCATGTTACCTGTGCGAGATTTCACTTTTTCTAGCATAATGTAATGGCATCACAATAGAATGACTAACACATGTAAACAGTCAAGGCTGTCTGCTTCTTTAAAAAAAATATATATATTATCAAAACTTGGTACAGAGTACAGACCCTATCGCATGTATACTGCAGATTAGTATTCTGTATTGTAGGTCAAGCCTAACCTGATTTGTGTATTACAATGGGAGGGAAGTTGTTTAATATTGTCATTAACTGAATACCTGTTACTGTAAGTGCACCTTTTCAGGGACGAGGAAACATACAGTATCAGTCTCAAAACCAGAAATGGAATGATCATAAAGTGATAATTCAGTCATGGAACACAACCACCTGCTTTAAACAATACAGTATTAACAGCAAATGAACTAGATACAATAACATACTGTAAATATGTACACCAATTTACCATTGATGCACTGTTGAAAGACATTCTTCAATATAAGTTTGTTGGGTGACAAAAAAGTTTACCAAGTGCTGTAAAAATTATGTATCTGAGTTGTAAGAAACAACCAGAAATACTTTGAAGGACTTGTTACACTTAGCACTACGGTACTGTACAGTATATGCACTGCAGAGGGAACAGATCTCTGTTTTAAATTACAGAATTTCTTATACAGTATCTGAAGGTTCACATAGATCTGTCTAGCTAACTCTGAGCCTACAGGGATACAGCTCTGTTTGACACAAATGTTTTACAAACAACAGTTTAGAACTCTGACTCTAATAGAACTTGAAAACCTTTAGTACTATCATCAAACTACACAAGGTTCTAGGCTTTGCTACAGCTTCAACAGTTTAGAACAGTTTAGAACCCATACCGATACTGTAGCTTGCTCAGCTCTCTCTCCATTTCTATAAAAAAAAATTACAACTTTTCAACCCTTGTTCGGAACTGTAGTCCAAGAAAACAGAAAGTACTGCACACATTTGCATGGCATGAGCTGCTAAGTACAGTATTGACTTTATTTCTATACCTAGTTGCTAGATTCAATCAAGCACACAATATATTTGCACACTGAACAAACTGTATCCTATGGATACTGAATCTAATTATAGTACAGATACAGAAGATAATACTATGAGCTGAGTCATGGTCCATCCACCAGTTTAACCAAAGGCCTTGAGTGATCATGCAGGATAAAAGCAAACTATTATTCAAACCTGATAAACATGGAGAAAATCTTGGGTCTAGGTAAAGATTAGTGTGTCACCAACTTACCTACAATAAATACATGTTTGGTAATGATTTAGGGGACAAAATTGACAGAACAATAACTTAAATCCTGAAGTCATCAAAGTAGCTGAAATTTATTCAGGGTACTTTATGAGTGACCCTTTGGAGAATACAACTGTAATTTGTATCTACAGCCAACATGTACATCCTTCTAAACAAGCCATGTTTTACTTAATTTTCAAGGGGATAAAAATAGTGTTCAAATTTTGTGTACATCACAGTTTCGAAGGAGCTCTGAATTTTGTCTAGAGCTTATAAGATATTATGCTTCTTGTGAATAAAAAGGGCTAGATAAATCTTTGCACTTGTACAGCAATGTGATTACTCTGCATAGCATTTTTGCAATACTGAATAAATTATTCTCTGTTCTAAAGGGGTAACTTTAGCATGACACTATGCTTTTGCTCAGCCATGTTAAATGTATTAGGGACACGGTATGTCTCTTATGATCAGCCCAACCAATATTAGGATTGGAAATAAAAGCCAGATTTTAAACCCCAATGGCTCAATTATTATACCTTATGCAAGTTAAGTTACAATATTACCAGTAATCTCTACCTCTGTGCTAATTTTTAATCTCTTTCAGCCTAAACCAAGTCAGATACTGTAACTGTACTGTATGTGTAAGACTAGCCAGCAGAAAAGTTGATTTTATTACCAAAATTGTTGCTACTTTTAAGAGTTCTTTGTCCAGCTTCCACTAAAGCATTGTAAACAATCTGTAAGTCACACTGTTGTGTCACTCAGATTGTAACATATTGCTAAGTATAAGAACCATTTTCATGATACGCATATAACCAATGAGAGTTCATTTCTTGATGAAGGGAATGTCTCCACTAATTGCAGATATTCAACTTTTATGAATACCCTTAAGTAGGTTGGGCTAAGGAGACACACATGTGTGCTATTGCTATATTCCATAATAATTTAGCATATGTTTCTATAAGAAGCCTACATACTTGACACAACTAGTTATTCAGATAAATTACTGTAGTGCATTATTAACTTAAGAAGGATCTACTGAGCCAGTTTGGGGTCAAATCCCATGGCAATGGGATTAGAAGTCAGGCTGATTTCTCCACTGACTCTGCAAACAAGCTGTTTTGTCAGTTTCTCTACATTCAGTACTTCCATTGACTTAGTACATAATTCATTTTTATCAAAAATGCCCACTTACAGGTGTGAGAAGTGACAATTTCCCCTCCTGCAACCCCAGCAAATAATTGGGTGGTGTTCAGATATTATATAGCATTTTGGAAGGCTCTATAATAAATACTAAGGTTCCTATACATGTACAAAACTACTATATACATATTTACAGAACTTTGTAGTTGTACAGCAACTTGACCACTCTGTGTAGCATTTTGCGATGCAATGTCAGATCACTTATTCCCCGAACACCCAAATGTTTTTCCAAGGTTCCAAATATTGTTAGTCACAAAAAGGTCCAAATTTGATTATTTCACTGTTATTAACATTTTACATTTTCACTACAAAAATGTTCACATCCCACCTGGGTGAGATGTGACAACCTTCCCTGTCCCATCCCCCAAACATGGCATTTGACCTAAAATGAAGAGCTGCTCCCTTTTTCGGGTATTGCTTGCATGTTCCAGGATAAAATAGATTGATATCAAATCTCGTTTAGGCACTGCACGTGGGAAAAGTTGTCACCTATGATTCAGGAGAAACTTATCATTTTTTTAGGAAAACTACTTACAGTAGGCCTACATAGAAAGTCAATGATTGTGCGGAACATGGACAATCTTACGTAATGTCCTGTGAGTAACGTCAACATAGGGATAAATGCACTTAGCCTAGCTTGGTGTTATTTGATTATCACCATCAAAGATTTAACCCATGATGCAAGTACTATAGCCGCAACAGAATAACTAAATGTGACTGTATGCTTGTGGATGTACAGTATGGTTTGCATCCCAGGGTAAAATACAAATCTGTTAGTGTTAGTGTTACTAAGTGTTAGGAAAGGCAAATTTGTTTGCTCCTTCCACATCAACAATGCGCAGATGTACAGTTCCTGGACTCTGGAGTAACATTAGGACATGGTTAAGGTATGACTAAATGTTGCCTTGTGTGGGCACAGTGACTGCCACTGCTAGGATTACTTACTTGCGGAGTAAGAATGAAACAAGTGCTGCATAATCCACTTCTTCATCTTCTTCAGACAGTCCTTCTCTTTCTTCACTTGTAGTGTTCCTGCTACCCATTAGGTGTCAAATTCTGCTAGGCGTATCTCCTTAAGTGAAGTTTCAGCTCTTCTATTCTGTCTGTTTGGGCTGTTCAGTCAATCAACTAGCCTAACTTGGGTTATGCAGCCAAGCTAGCGCTATGTACTGTACAAGTATCGTTCCACTACTACCAGTACCAGCTTCACACTACAGATTAAGTTAGGCTTCACAAAAAGTGTAGACGAAGCCTAAGTCACTCTTTAGCCTAACGTTAACGAAAATTATGTAATTCAATTTGAACACGAATTGAGGACCAATGCTGTATGGGGTGCATACAAAGCCCTTCAGATTATTAGCTGTAAGAATTAAGCTAAAAGACGTTAAAAAGGAGGTAAACCATGAAGTTGCTTGCTACATTGACTTGTTTCCCTTTGAAAGTAAAATTGCCAAGGCCATGGCAAATGTTAGTTGCAGAAGGAACAAGATTACCAGGTATTTGTCAACAATCAAATATACTAGCCATGGATAAGAAATCAATGTTTATTTTAACAATTCTTTGAGATGTAAAGTTTATATTTTAAGCAACATAACTTCAAACTTTCGCAAAAAAATGTAAGAATATAGGATACACTCACATTTAAGTAAATATATTTGAGACAAACCAATGATTGTTTAATTCTTAAAGCCATATGGATAAATTGAGTACATGACATCAATTGTATAAAATTCTGTGATGCCTACTTTCTCTGTGGTGAGTGCACCGCCTTGCGTAACCAGTACTTTGACACAGCATATGAATGAATAGGATTTTCGTGTCCCATGCACAGAAATTTCTGTGGTCCCACATTTCGCTAGTAACATTGATGTTTCCCCATTGTCCCCACTTAAACGTGACTGAAGCCAAATACATAACTATCACAGAACGGGTTCTAAATGTACCCAAGGTTTATCGGTGGCCCATGACGTAGGGACATACTGAAGTATTATGTATTACCTCTTTGCTAATTCATTATAACGAATTTGCAAATTTCGTAATGATAGCGAATTAATGCCTGTAGTAAAGCGGTCCGCGTAGTCTATATTTGTACAGTTGTGTGTACAAATATTCATTTCTATTTCTTCTTCTTTTTATGGAGGGGATGGGGTGGGTTGGGGGCCGGGGGGGGGGGACATGGCTATGGCT
>JAAAKB020246471.1:0-11209 GCA_010014835.2 Apostichopus leukothele | reverse complement strand
GACATCTTACATGTTTCACCTAAAACTATCTACCGTCGTTTGAGGTAAGCATGTGTTACATATCTGTGTTTTGTTTTGATTCATTAGCTCATTATTTAGCTCATCGTTTAGCACCAACGTAGTAAGGTTATCCTACATATTATCTATTTAGAGATGGCAAACTCATTCTGCAATGTACAGCAGAATTAAAATGAGAATAATGTAACTGTGACAAATGACCATGTACACTGTAAGTTGGCATGGTATAAACTTTGAAGCAAAACATATCCAAAGATTCCTACTGTAAATCATTGTATTAGTATTCTACATCAAGAAGACTTGACCCTTTGAGACCCCTGAGGCCAATACAGCCCCCATAGGACTGCTATAGGCACCTCACACCATAGGCATGCATTTAATGACAAAATACTACAGTCCAGTCCAGAAAATAACACACAGCCTACTTCAGCTCTGCAGTCATTTATCCAAGCAAATATATCACTGCTACCATCAGAGGGCATTAAAACTATTATTGTTGAGCAGCTACAAGTCAAAAACAAGTTTTGAATACATTGTTTTAAGTGAAAATTTCTCAAAATTGAGAAATTTTATGTAGATGCAAATTACAACGCCTGGGAAATGTCATTTCTGGCATTATTAAATGGGAGGTATATATGGTTTGGGCAAAAGTGTTGTCAGTCATGTCTTGTCTAACTTTCGTGCCCCTCGTTTGAAAAGCAGATGCCCCATATACGTTGAAATCGTTTAAATACAAATATAAAAGAGTGAACTGTTTTTGTTGGTAAATGTAAAGGGATTTGTCAAGTAATTAAAAACGAATCCAGACTGTAATCTGCTTATAATTGTCATTGAGTTCAAGACCTACTGTACAGTGCATGCTGTATGCTTATTCATGTTTTGTTCCACTGTTGCTGTACTTCTCCTGCTATTGTCATGTCTATTGCAAATGCAAACTGTATGTTAAATCTTCTTTTGTGAAATTAATTGTAGCAGATGGTTGGAATACTATAGAGTAAATAAGAAATAACTCTTTTTTGCTTTTCAGGGAATTCAGTTTGGTGGAGACTGGCTATAGTTCACTCAGTGATGAAGACCTGGATGAAGTAGTGAGGTCACTGATCAATGGCAACAGAAGAATTGGTGCAAATGCAGTAAGGACTCGTCTTCAAAATCACGGGCTTAAGATTCAGAGAGACAGACTGAGGAAGGCTGTGTGCAGAGTAGATCCTGCTGGGGTAGCTTTCCGTTCAAGGAAGGTACTGAAGAGGCGAGTATATAGAGTTGAAGGGCCCAATTCCCTCTGGCATTTGGACGGAAACCACAAACTGATTCGGTAAATATAACATTATGTAAATTAAATAGTTTGTGGCGGGTTTGAGTTAATTAGACCTTTGCACATAGCCAGAATTTTCTAAGTACTAACAGACTAAAACCCAAAATTTTAATGATCCCCATAAGGCTACACACAGCTACAGACACCCCATCAAAAGGTAATCTTGCCATTTGTCTCTAAACGTTAGGTGGCTCAGGTTCACTTTTTTATAAGTTTTTTAGTCTTGTTTAACATGGGGTTGGGGTTGAGGGGAAAAAAGTCCACACATAAATTTTGTTGGGTGAATAAGAAATCGTGGTTGATCAGAAACACAAATCAAGCTACAAAGGACAATTAGGCATGCTTACCCCTTGCCCACTTCCAAAAGCATTGGGACATGCCCCCCCCCCCCTTAACCTTGCAGTTAATACCAACGTGACTATAAATGTAAGTGTCAATTAAGTCCTGAGGACAATATAGCATCTAAAAGAGGGAATAAATTACAAATGAATTTGGTGTATAATTAACTCACATTTCAAATGTATATCATTTGAGTTGATAGCAGAACAAATGTGCCAGTTTGACTGATAATGTTATAAAAAAATCACTTTTAGTTACCAATACTGTCTAAGTTACAGTATGCCACAATCACTGTGTGAAACAATTGGTTTATGACTCACAGCTGAAAGCAAAGGTACATATGCATTCACAGAACCATATTCAACATGTTGAATGGGGTACCTATCATGTCCCTCCAAAGTGTTATTTATTTCATTAAACCAATTGATAGGATTTTGATATAAGAGACCAATTTAAAATGTGTCTTGCAAGCATCCATTTTACTATTAAGGTGACGTCCTATACGGAAGGATATTTGAAAAAAAAGAAGACATTTCTATTGATTTAGTACTACATTCAGGTTAAAATTTCAATTCCCAAAGGTAGTTTATTATTGACATTTCAGCAGAAGGCACATGTACACCTGGTTTGGAGAGAATCTGCAATGGACGTTATGAAACATGTCTGTTATACTACACATCTTCCTTTAAGAAATTAATCTTTCTCAAATCTCTTTTTTACTTGTATATAGGTGTATCAGATTGAGTACAAGAAACCGGTTGTATTTGGTGTTGTTCATATGTCATTTGTGGGCAACAGGGATGAAATGTGAAATCATAAATAGGGCAACAATGAGAGCTTGGAGAGATCTTTGTTTAGAATGTTGATGTATCACATTATTTGACTCAGATCATACAAGTATGATGCATACAATCTCTATGAATTGTCTCAGATTCATAACAAAATTAGTCATTGCACACCATCAAAACCACTGAGTTTTGCATTCTGGTTACTTGCAGGTGGCAGATAGTAGTACATGCAGGAATTGACGGTTTTTCTAGGCTGATAACATTCATGAAAGCAAGTACAAACAACTGTGCAGACACTGTGTACTATCACTTCAGAGAAGCAACTCGGCAGTACGGCATTCCGTCACGCATAAGGTGTGATAATGGAGGAGAAAATACAAAGGTATGCCAGTTTATGGAAGAGTATCATGGATCTAACCGTGGGAGTGCCATAAGAGGAAAGAGTGTCCACAACCAGCGAATTGAAAGAAACTGGTTGGACATGTGGAATGGGTGTATAAATGTATTCTACGATTTGTTCATGACGCTTGAAGAGGACAACCTACTCAACCCCAATAGTGATGAGCAAATATATGCATTGCACTTTGTATATATTCCTCGCATACAACGTGCTCTTGTTGATTACATTTATCAATGGAATCATCACAAGATGAGGACGGAGCACTCCCTTTCACCTGTTCAACTGTTTGTCCAAAGAGCATTGCAGATTCATGGTTCCACATCAACAGCTACCAGGGAACTATTTGCCGACCCTCAAGATGATACAGTACAGGATGAAGATTTACACAGTGATGATCAAGAGGAAATATATGAAAACCTGACATATGTGAATGTATCTACAGTTCGACCAATAACAGAGGAGCAAGAAGAAATTCTTTCACGTCAGATTGATCCATTGTCTGGTCTGCACTCTGATACCATGGGAGTGGACATATACCTACAAGTCTTGGATGTGCTGAGCGAAATGATTCATTCATAGGGCCTTTGTCTGTATTCTTCAAATAAAGGTATGCTGTAAATATGATACATTTTGTGTGCTAATGTAGAAACTCTTTGCACCTCCTCAGCCTCCCTCCCCCTCCCCCCCCTCTCCCTCTTCACAGATGATTAAGTACGTGTAGCTATGCCGCTGCTCAGTCATAAGACTTGGTGACTGATTAAGTCAAAGTTATATTTATATATATTATATATTTATGTAAGATGGTCAGCTCTTACATAAAGTTTTGTTTTGTACCATATAGTTTTACTTGTTTATTAGGTGCACTGTGCAGTGCTCACTGTACAGAGGGGCTATGCATTTGTACAGTATATTTGTATGTTGTTTTGTGGCAGCAAAGGGGTGGATTAATATCTCTACACTGCTATCTCTTCTGGGTTGCTAGGCATCTATCTTGTTCTTCTTGGAAATTAGCCCTCACAGGAAATGGGGTCTGTGTGTATATATTTTAAGAACAAAGGAGTTTTGTGAGGGGTATAAGGAGTCAGGCAGTTTGCTATGAGTATATGAGCAAGGCAGTTGCAAAAGAAGAGAAAGATAGTTTTAATGGCTGGATAGTTTGTTTTAAACCTTAATTTACATAGTAGAAGTTACTGTAGTCCTTATTATTTTACGGAAGGCGTATTATTCAACTGACAGTCTGGGACACACTTTGTTATAAAGGATATTATTTTACTATAAAGGATATTCCGGGACACTATTTGTTATAAAGGACATCCTTTTACTGAAAGGATACCCTGGGACACTATTTCTTATAAATTAAAGGATACTATTTTGTTGGGATCGGACATTCATAACACCATTTCTTGCGTTCAACTATACTGATGTTGTGGAATACTTGATGACACCAGCAGGCCAACTCACCGGAACAGACTTTTAAATTAAGTGTATTTACTTTAACATTTGGGTGCGCACCTCCCAACTGTAAGTTATTTTATTTCATTCTTTGACTGGGCCCAGATCAGCTGTATATTGTTTGTTATTCATAATTATAATTTCTTTTGTTCCAATCCAGTTGAGTTTTCCATTTTGTATGTGTCTTGCACTGTGTTTGGTCTTCACACTAAAGCCAGAGTTCTCTGATCAAGAACAAACATTTATTTTCAGTGGCTAACAGCCTCACAATTGTAATACATGATATATGATATTGCATCATCTGAAAATTGCACAGTCTTTGAAAATGGGCTTTCAGTTACTTGTGTAATGTAAAAGGAAATATTGAGTTGATTGACATCGGTTGTAACCATGTGACTGGGTGTCACGGTTAATCCTAGAGGCTGTATTTCGTGCGATTAAAAAGAAACAAATTGGATGCATTGATAGCCTTACCTCGGCTAGTCAATCCCATAGAAATGTTATGAAAGACTGGATTTAAGTGACATGTTATGCTTTGTTTGGATTTGTTTAATCTGTAGAGTATTTGCGTAAAAACCTTTTGTACAGACACCTGTGTCTCAAAGTGTTGACTGGAATTGTAACTAAGCAGCTTAATCGAGTGTGGCCTTGTTAATCAAAATATCCTTTCACATTTTCGGAAGGCAAAGTTAGGGATATTTTGGAAGTCTCTCCAAAATTAGTTCCCAAGCAGAGGAGACACATCTTAAAGAAGCTCAACATTGTTCTAACTTAATTCACCGGAACATCGCCACGAGATAGAATTTAGTAGCTGGGCCGTTTATATAAAGGCAGTTATTTATATGTGTATGTGTGCGGCAGTATATTAATTGTGAAAGTTATTTTTTTTTGTATTGGACACTGTCTGGGTGTTTACGCCTATCGTCATCGCATCGTGTTGGGAGACAGGTGTCAGGAGAGAGAGCTCTGGATGCTGTCGTGAAACTAATTAAAAGGCATTTTCATTCGATCATTTTGGCTGAGGGCAGGAGACCTACTTCACCACTTGGGGCGTGCATGTTCCCGTTTCTACCTTCGACATATCTTCAATCCAACCTCTTGTTCCCGAGACTTGGAGCGTTTGGAAGTTAACAATATATACTATATACCACCATACGGGTTTGAGTATTAACATTATTAAAAAGAGGACGCTCCATTGACTTCTACCTAAGCTTTAACAGTGGTGAAAGAAAACCATAGGAAAGAAAACAAACGGGAAATTGTGAATTCCCTCCTCATTGGTATAGTCTGTATCAATTAAGTTAAATGTTTTCATATAAAGTAAGCGGGGACATTATTTTGTACCCTAAGAAAGATATCGCTGTTTAGCAAGTTTCAGTTGAAATAATTTAAGTAACGAAGGTTATAATTAATTGATTCCAAGTTCATTTTGTAGCCAATAAATATTGATAGATCAAGCTAGTCCGAATTCGTTTTTATAATCTATTCCAGTGTTCTCGATTCGTCTTAAACTATAATTCAGTGATCATTATTTTGGAAGCGGTCACACTGGGCTTTTGTATTGAATCATTTAAAGTTGGAATGAATAAACATCTTATAGTAAGCCAGGCCAGCCGACCCAATGAGGTTAACGTTAAGCAGTACAGGGTAAAACTTCCTATGTCATCATAGCTATTAGCTCTTAATTTTAAATATTGAATGTAAATATATCCTCTGATCTAAACAGTTTGTTCCTCTCGGCCAGATACAAAACAGGCGAAGCAGTAAGTTGGCTTAGAAGACTTGCCTGGAGGTATTAATGCACACCTGGTGAATGCTAAGTGGTAACATAATGAGTTGCTTTACATGAAGGTTCCTGTTCACCTATTCGCTTTGCTGTGTTACAGAGTACAACAATGATATAACAACGTAGCTTAATTTGCTACCGGCTACTAACCTTGTACTAGCGGCTGTTATTTCTGGCAGTGCCTTTGATGGCTTGAAAGTACTGATTGGGAAAGTGAATGTGACTTTAAGGCTACCAACCTTGTACTAGCGGCTGTTAATTCTGGTGGTGCCCTTGGTGGCTTGAAAGTACTGATTAGGAAAGGGAATGTGACTTTTAACGGTCCTTCGTGGTATACTGTAGTAACACGCAGCGCCACGTTTCGTCAGGTGGAAATGTAAGGAATCGCTATCTTCTCGTTGACTATGGATTATTTGGGTCTCATGCTGTCTTAGTATGATTAATTCTTGTAAGTTTTTTTTCGAGTACCAGACACTGTTGTAGAGATCTTTCAAACTTATTATTAGTGTTGAATTACCAAGTACAATGAAAAGTGTTAAATATTGTTCTCATTGGGATAATTGTTAGTACATTATCTGCCACCGGAATATCCATTCAATGTACGTTGGTTTGATGTGAATAAAACATATACGCAAACGATGTTAGAATCACTTTAAAGTGTTAACTTCTAATATAATTGAGATAAATCACGTTCGCTTGAACAGAACCTACACTTAACTAATTTGTCCTCTGCACAGTAACATTTAACAAAAAGTCAAAACCTTACTTAAAAACTACCTTATCAGTTCAGAGAAGATGTACATAGAGACCAGCCTACTTTGTATGTTCCCCTCTATAAAAAGGTTTGCAGTTTGTGAGTAGTCTTAAATGTTCATGACAATGGCAACTTCAGCCCGACTGTTATATGCAAAGCATTTGCTAAAAATATATGTAGTAATTAGATTTTAATTATTGATTTTTACTTTGAAAACTAACAAGAACTTCTCAAAAGGTTTAATGATCTTAGTTTAATATCGAAATGAAGATCAAAAATTGTTTTCACATTAGACATTATTTTTAATTATGCTTATAAAATGACCGACACTACTTTTCCACTTTTTCTCGCATCACATGTACCCTTGTCAGTTTAACCGTGTAGCCTTTCCGATGTCGAAATAAATAAGACGTTGATTTTGATTTTAGAATAAGTCAAACCAAGAAATTCAGAAGAAGAAATGTTATGCACTTTGCTTAAGAGCCCTTACAGTGGTTCAAAAGAGAAGAACCTCCTGGGAAGGCAACTTTGAGTACATGGACATGCATCGTCTGACTGTCCAGCCGACACTCATAGCTGGTATACAGCGACTACTGTTCATGTCCTCACCCGATACACACAGAGAACACAGTTACTATTGTAAATCTTAAAGTTTGTACCAAAGTAAAAACTGGATCGAGCTATAAATCGGTAGCATGTGCTATTAGGATTACAGTTAGAACTGAGGATATGTGTAATTCCAACAAATCCCATATGTGTATGGTTATTTTTGTACACTTAACTAGTAAGAAGGAACTGTTTATAAACTACGCTACTGTTTCGTAACATTTGTAAATATTATACATAAATTATATTCATGTTGTGCTAATGTTACAAGTACCACATATAGTGTGTGTTAATGTTTCTGTTGGCCTTTGATAAATATACTATAGATGAGGTGGATAAATATTGTTTCGTTTTTTGAAGCGACAATCAAGTTGCTTGTAATTTGAGAAAATATGTTTTGAACTTTATCATCTTACCTTAATAATGTATGTATATATGTATTTTAGATCCTCCTGCAAGCAGGAACTCACGAAGAAGCCACCATTAGCTTATCAAAGCCGCAAGCTGACCGAAGTTAGTCTCTTAGATTCATATTTATCGTCCATGATTATGAATTGTCAACAACTCTGTAACTGGACGACAAACATTAATCTTGGAGTGACTCGAACTCGGGACATTATGATTGAAAGGCACCGGCGTTAACCACTGAGCTAACACTCCTGGCTTGCTGGTAGGCTTCAATTTTTGGTTCCAAATTAAATATGTTTAACCTAACATAGTCAGTGACAGTGGGAGGGAGGGGGCGGGAGGGGGTGGTTAAATCAGAGGCAACCCATTACAAAAAAGGGATTATAAACTCAGAATTACATGACATGCCCAGAAAAAAAGCAAGAAAGAAGCTGCGACTTGGAATACTCTCTATACTGGAAGATTTATTATTAGTATAATTTACGTTTCATAGACTTAAAGTATGATGCTATTAAATTCATTAAGCGACAAAAAGAGAGATTGCTTCTTACCCCAGCAGAAGGCTGTCAGCAGCACTAACAGTGGGAGGTTCCCGACAAGCTTCTCCATTTTAGAAAGGCTGCAAAGTAACAAGTGACAGCTGAGAAATAAAACAGGTCTGTGTAGACGATAAACCGAACTTAACGATGACATTGACAAAGGTGAATCATCAGATATGAATATTCAATAGCTCTTTCTGTTGTATCAAAGTAAAGTAACCTTATATAGTGAAATATTACACAATTTACAATGTAACAATATGCGCATGCGCGTAGCCAGCCTTCGTGGTCTGAAAGGGCAAAGCCAAATTTTTGTTAGCTTCCTGAAAGAGGTGCACCCTTGGGGAGAGATGATGCCATTGGATGGGTGGACCTCTTGTTGTAGTGTGAACAATGATTAGATACTAAAGGGGGGGGGGGGCTACACAAAAAATGGTGGCATGCTGAAAGCTTTAATCACCAGTCTAAAAAAACAAAACTGTTTACCAGAATTGTGCGAGGTTCATCAAAGAAAGTCTCCACTATTCAATTAACTCACATCACTTCTATTGTCAACCCAAATGCATTGATCGTGTTTTCTTTTATTCGCCAGTGGTGCCTAATAACCTGCTTAGTTCACTTAGCCGTTTGATGTCATTGTCTGTATTCTACGTTTATTCCAGCGTTCTCAAAATATGAGATAATTATTGAGATCTGAATGGTCTATTGTCGTTCCCTAAAATTGTTGCATTTGCAGCAAAACTGCTTTCAAACAATCTTGTATTGATAGTTACTTTAAAGGAGCTGGTTGTCTTTCGTAACCTGCTGCCAGGGACGAGAGGGGGGTGGGGTGTGGGGGGGGGGGGGGGGGGTAAAGGAGAGTGGGGATATATTGACAGAAGTTGCAAAATTATTTTATTGATTATATTTGTTTGATTTATTTGATATATTTGATTTATTTGACCAATTTGATTTATTTCATTAATATAACAAACTTTATTTTATTTGTAATGTTAACCTCGTTATTACGTTCAACCCTGCATATTTTGATGACTTCTCAATATTGTTTATCTATATTGTCAGACAATACAAATTGAGAGATAAATAAAGTTATAGCATCTGTAAAGTTCGACCTAGGAAATGTTACGGATTAGATGGACGTGGAGTTATATTTCTTGACCATACCTTTGTGCTCCTTCAAAGCCTCTGGTCTAATCAATGCCAAGGTCTTTTCAACCCTTGGGGGCGGTCCTGTTCCCGGGATGGTTGGGACCACAAAGTCAGGAAAGAAGAAAGTCAGTTCTCTGTTGATGAAAAGAAGACGAAAAGCTAAAAATAACGATACAATAGACATATTGTATAGAGAACAGAATAAGCCAACTTCCACTGAAACCTAAACCATTTTACGTTTCATTTAGCAGATAGTAGGGGGTGTTCGGGTAGATGATCAAATGGCTCTGAGACATCAAGTGATCCAGGTTTAATGGGGTAAAAAGTGGTTAGGTCACAAAGTGCTGTAATTCTTAATCTAACCCTGTGGCCGATTTCCAAACTATTCTAGCAATTTTCTGGCCGTACCGAGCAGCTCTTTCCCCCGAGTCCGCTGCGTGAAGAGCGTTCATAGTCGTGTCCGTTCCGTAGAGAGCTCTCAAACTCTCTGGATCTTCCTCCTTGGCGATGCTGACATCCTTAGGGCCGAGGAGGGTCCGGATCTCCCCGACCACGCCCTCTCCCGTGTCGCCTTTGGTGACCACAAAGACGTCGCTGTCTCCACTCGTCATGAACTTGATCAAGTCTTCAAAGTGCTCCTGTGAAGAGAAAGAGAACAAAGAATATTCAAAATATTTTGAGAATAATTTTTTTTTCATTTGTTCATGAGTTTTTCTTAAAAAAGATTGGTATAATGATTTAACACTGGCTTAAATTGACAATCTATGAGTTTGTTAGGTTGTAATATAAAAATTAAAAAATCTTTAAACGTTCACGGATAAATAGAAAACTTCAGGGGAAAAAAATAAGGTTTTAAATGTTAAAAATGACCAACCTCTCCTTCCTGTTCTTTGTAGAATTCTCTGGCTTCTTCCTCAGTCAACGTCCTCCTGCTTCGAGTAAGAATCTCAAAGTCGTGTTCTTTTAACTGTTTAGCAGAGAGAGAAAACAAAATTGTCTTTATAGCAAACACTGCTTATCTACTGAAAAAAAGTCTGCATAACGGTATAGGAAAAGGTAAGATGAAACGATTAGGAACAGGCCTTTTTTGGAAGCGTCTACTTCAAAATTTAAATTTTTGACTTTTTGGGAGGTTTGTGCGCAATGACGAGGCTGGATCCGTCCGGTTTGGTGATGAGATTTATAATCTTAAGAAATTTTTAATGATTATAATTAATTAACACATGATCTTATTTCTTTCAACCAATGCAAGCTGGAGTCTGTCCAATTCACAACCTTTTGTGAGCTTCACCAAGTCTATCTGTGCAAGCAATGCTTAAAAATTATCAACTGCCCTTTTAACCCTCTCCCTTCCCTCCCCCCCCCCCCCCCAAACTTCCATTGCAACAACACAGCAAACCCCCTAAAGGAAAGTAACTAACAACCCTAACCAACATTACCTCATTATGAATCTGGTGGTTGCTAAAGCTATGACATCTCACAGAGCAATGGTTTAATAACCTCAAAACTTACTGGCATCTGTATTTATGAAGGATGTCACTTACCTGTCTCACCTCAAACAATGCACTCCGGTCTACCTAGCCTTACAACATTGGTGACAGTCTAGCACTGCCCCACCTCCCCGCCCCCACTTCCTGCGGACCTTGTACAAGGAG
>JAAAKB020246360.1:0-11214 GCA_010014835.2 Apostichopus leukothele | reverse complement strand
AAACGTTTTGTCCTTTTTAAGACAACCGTCGAAATACTCACGATTCGCACATCATGTAATCAGTCAAAATACTCACGATTCGCACATCATGTAATCAGTCAAAATACTCACGATTCGCACATCATGTAATCAGTGTTGACCGCGGTTACTTTCAGGTTTTGTTGCCCCCATCTGCTCGTCTCGTCCTGCCAATCTTTCATATTTCTATAGGTTGGTGTTTTCCCCGTAGTCCAGTCCTTTTGCCCTTGACCTGGTTTCGGGGGTGGGGTAGGGGGCGAAGAGGCCCTCTTCGCGCCCCATTCAGAGTTGAATCGGATCGATGGTAACGAGCCATCGTACGTGTGAGAATGTCTGTTCGAGACGCCATTTTCCGCATGGATTTGATTCGAACGGTTCTGGTTGGACTCTGAATCAGAGGGTAGTTGGAAGGCAAAGGCAAACAACAGATTGATGTTGCTTGGGTAGGCATGGTGAAGAATTGTCTGGATAATCTAGAAAGGAAAGTAAGAGGTAATTTTCAAAACAGCTGAACAACGGTTTTGCCGTGTGCGATAATTTCTTTTCATTACCATGATCATCGTCATCTTAAAGAGAGAGAAAATATAATTGAAATAATTGACCAACAGTTTTGCAACGAGCAACAAAGCATTTCTACAACAGTTTTGACGTTGAACAATACCTTCCTGCTACTTTGCATCATAAAAGATCATCGTCACAATCATCACCACCACCACCATCGTCCACACCATTATGACTGGTACCATCATCACCACCGATACCATCAGCACATCACCACCACCACCATCATCAACAGCATCATATTCATCACCATTATGACTAGTACCATCATCACCACCGTTACCATCAGCATCATCACCACCACCACCATCATCAACAGCATCATCGTCATCACCATTATGACCGGTTCCATCATCACCACCGGTTACCATCAGTATCATCAACACCAACACGATCATCATCTACACCGTCATCATTATCACCATAATAATTAATCAGACCACTTACCAAGAGGTGTCTGCCAATTTCACTAATTTAATAAATATTTCACTTAAAATTCATCTTCTTCTTTGGCCTAAAATCGAGACCTACACATTTTATATTACAACTTACCACTAGATGATAGGATTACATAATTCCTGTAAAGCAAACCCTTTTTAAACAAATCATAAACAGTTCAAGGAATTTACCGTGTTTAGTCTGTCACAAAAAGTGTAGGTGAAATTAAAAACCCTTTAGCAGACAATACATAATAACATAACACAGTATCTATCTATGTCAATCTCTCATCAGCTGATTTCTTTTAGAATGCTTTACGTAACCACATGTGTTTTCAAATATTAACATACTGTAGACGTAGAGCCAACCTTGTCCCCTATTTAACGACATCAAAAAATTATCCGTGACTCTTCTTCAAAGAAAAATAAAACTTACTGATTTCATGTCATGTTCTGGAGTAAATTTGAAGCTGAATGTGAAGACTTTAAAGTTCTTTGTCCTAATCTCTAAAATCTTGCTGGTGCTACTGACCGCGGTCGAAGAGTTTCTCGTCAGCTGTTTCTTGCTTTTACCTGCGACTGTTTGAACGGAAAACAGCAACATGGCAGATGAATCGACTAAGTACTTCTAACGGACAGTTGACTTGATGATCATGTTGGTAAACATTTTCCTCTTACATTTAGTTTTTAATTATTAATTAAAAGTACTTTTCATTTTAATATACCTCCCAAAGCATATTTAAGTTATATTTGTTATGATAAAGCTCACAGCACTGTGCTTGAGCAAAGGAAACACTGAATCATAGAGAGTCATTTTGCTTCAACTTTTACACTAGGATTCTCCAAATGCATTTAATTTAAAAAAGAAAAGAAAAAGATTGTACCCAAATTTCAATCCAGAAAAGCTGCCAAATGTTACTAAACAATGAGGACATATCATTTTTATTCTTTTGCTTAAATTATAACATTAGAGGCTTTGGATAAAATACTCTAAGACACTCACAAATAAGTTTTTGAAAGTTGCAATTCAAGTGTCCTTGAATAACATATACTTGAGTGCTTCGTATGTTACAATGATCAAGAAATGTCAATGGAATGTTGATATTAGAAGTTCTAGGAAATGCTGAGATAAGAAATATCGTTTGCATCGGGTACCTGGGTATGTAAGTTACGTATCTGGTTCTGAATTTGCTACACGGTGCAAACACTGTCTTACGGAAAAGATAACTCTAGTCGGTGCACCGATAACCTTCCATGTGGTTTAAAACAAGGCACAAACTATTTGAAGAAAGCAGACTGTTGACTATTTTACAAGATACACCCACAAAACAATTAGCTGTTAACAGATTATGACCTTTACTACAGTATAAAAACTAACAAATTCCTACCCAGAAGTCACTTCCTAGAGCCAAGCATTGCATACAGATAGGTGATAGCTGCACAACATACTGTATGGTTAGGGTAGGCTACAAGGCTGTACTATTTCATATAGGAATACAATATACTTACATCAAAAAAATCAAACTTGTTTTTCACATTGGTTTAAACAATTGATGTTGTAATCTCCTACAACTCAATGTATTTGAGTCAATTGTTTAATTATAACTTTTGACATTTAAGAAGTTATTTATAGGACACTTTTTGCCATGTGTCAGCAGAATTAAACCTTAAGGCACAAACACTCAGACAACACACCCGACCTTTATACGATACAGTAAGGAATGTGCCTACGTGGGGAAAAAAATAGTTCACTTCCAGCTAAAACAAACTGTTTTCAATTTTCAAGTTAAATGACGGGGCAAAAATTGTAATTAACCAACATTTGACATTTCCCTCAAAATTTGAAATTACCATGACTTTGTTATCATTGTAACCTATACAACTAAGGAAACAGTTATGTTCTACTTTCTCTTTTGTTTTGTGCAATGAACAATGTGGAATTGACCACAAAAAAAGACACAGACTTACTAGATTTGTACATCTAAAGGACAATTAAGGATGATCTAAGGTTGAATGTTTGTCTTCTCATGTTATTATGTTATAAAAGATATATGCCAAAATCTCTGGAATTCTCATTTAAGGCTTAAAAGAATAGTCCAGGTCAAAATTTCTTTTTGATATGTTAAGGAGCAACATAATCTAACCATTCTAGTGAAAATTGAATTCAATTCCTATGTATGGTGTTTGGATATTGATAGTTCAAGTTGCCACCTTTCGTACCAAAAGTGAACTTGGAGCACACAGGTGTGACGTCATTGTTGCACTCTGATAATGTTTTCTTTTCCTTTAAAATTTACGTCTAACTTTATACTCCACAATTGGATGCATCCATAATGTGAATGTACCATAGGTATTGGTATGTTATTAACTTCACATCCCCTTTAGACAAACTAGTAACCCTATCCAATCCAAGGGGTCAAATCAATAGACTGAAAAATCAAGAAAAAACAAAACATTTCTTGTCAGTGTGCAACTATGACATCACACCTTTTTGCTTCAAGAACACTTTTGGTAGAATATCAGATAACTTCAACTGTCAATATCTCAAAAAAGTTACATAGGAATTGAATGCAAATTTCAATAAAATGCTTAGATTATGTTGCTCTGTAACATACCAAATACAAATCTTTTCCTGGACTATTCTTTTAACTAATGATGATGTTGGTTTCTCAGTGCAGACCTTAATGTTAATCTTAATCCATTGTTTTATAAAGTCAAATAACTTGCCTAAAATATGTTCTTTTATCTTTAATTTAATGTCTTTTTTTTGGCATTCATTTCTTTATTTCCAGCAAATAATTTTTTTTTCAGAATTATCATAGACAAAGGGCAGTGTGTTCAGGTATATGGATATACAAATAATATTAACATGTTACAATTATCTCTACTTATACCTTTGTTGCATGGAAAAGGTTGGCAGCAAAGAAAGATACTCTCAGGTGTGACCTACTAAACTTGGCTAGCAGCTTGTACTTGTAACTTTTATCAAACAGGATCCTAGGGGCAATGTATTTCATCTTGTGAATGACCAGGAAACTTTCTTGTTTTTTTTCAATTTTGATACTACTGTAAATACTCCGATGAATACTCTAGCTGTTTTATATTGTTTTGGTCGAGTAGATAAACGGGTAGAATTAGAAGCAATGAAACCTACCCTCTGGGAGGTGAAGGTTTGTTCAGGCTCTGGCTTGTTTCAAACAAAACAACAACAAACTGGATGATGGCAATTAATGGTTGATTGAGCAGTTGTCCAACTATTATGAGAATATTTTCATGGGTTTGGTGAAAGAACATCAAACTATTACAACTCGGATGCATTTGTAACGGAACTTTTAAGTACGAGCATTTATAGAGTGAGATTACGTGAAACTTACCTTGATAGATGGACCTCACAAACGTGAGAGGGATATCATTGTCTTTGTACAGGGCATTCCTCTGATCCAGGCCAGTCTAGTTTGACAAAAAAACAAAAAAAAAGTTACAACAACAAAATTATACCAAAAAACAGGGGTTTTAAAGTTACATTTTGTACAGCAATTTGACACAGTCAGTTGTCCCTGAATCCCACTGGCAGTGATGTAATAAGGAATATAAAATTTGTGCATATTTGAGAACGAACTTGACTAGACTACGCTCGTGAGGTCCAAGTACGAAGATTCAGTTCTTTTGACTTTATGATACCATTAATACCCACTAGCTGTCTTGTAGGAATCACTTAATTGTCGCAACATCTATACATGAATACATTTCTAACAACAGATGAGGGATTTGTAATAAGTGGATTCATTTCAAAATGAGACATAGATGGGAGTACCGATGAATAACAGAGCGTAACTACTCGAAGGTATACGACCCAACAACACATCAAAATTCATAGGCCCGTAAGACAGCAAAGTGAAACAAACAGAAGCCCAGGGAGCGAGGGTGCAGTGCTAAAACGTTTCTAAATGTGTAGTCAGGTCGATAGGAAAGTGCAATTGTGGAGTGGGAGACAGGTAAGAGAGGAGCGAAGTAAATCAAACAGAAGCCGGACAGAGCTGTGCTCAGCACATAATTCCAGCGGGCTTGTCGTCCACCCGTCGCACTCAACAAAGAGTTCTAACATCATTTGGGAAATCATGTGAACTTCGACGTGCCAACTTTCTCGTTCTGTCTGCAGGGAATAATTCAGTGCTCAAAATTTGCAGAGCACCTCTGAAGACTCTGATTGTTCCCTCACAAAAGACTATGGTACCTGTGTACAATGACTGCTACATACAGTAGGTGTTTGCACTTGTATAGCAGTTTGCACATCTTGCATCACATTTTGCGATGCGATACGGGATCAATTACTCCCGGGCTGTGTAACCACGACAACACTATTAATACCCAAGGTTCAACACAACGGTACACATCAATATTAAAATACTTTTTTGAGGTAAATTCTTACAAGGTGATGTACATGTTGTTGCTCTGTTGTACAGTATTGTAAGTTCAACATGTCTAGCACTTTTTGAGGGTCACCAGATGGTCTCTATTTAAGCAAACAGGATACAAATATGTTTGGCATATTTTGCCAGGCGACGATACAGAGACATGTCAAGATACTTTAAGAAGAAAGTCGTTAGTAATTTTGTTTAATTGGACGCTCTGAATTCAATTAGCGGCATATTCTTCTTGGTAAGATTTTCTCAAAGTCCGTCTGAACTGGAACTAACATCTATGGCTGTCCTACCTAATAACCAGGATGGACTGATATTAGTTTGCTGTAGAGTCCTCCCAATCTTCAGGAAGTCTTTGATTATGAGAGAAAGTTTGTCCTGAACAGGAATCTGTCAGGTCTCAGCTAACGCTTTAAAGGAGCTGATGGAATATTTAGTGACAATAAATAAACAAATAAACCTTAAAGTCTTGCGATCAAGCTAAACCTATTTCCATGTTAGCCTTCACACACACACACACAAAATGTTAACTTTTCACTCATTTCTCATGTTGAATTCAAGAAATGGTTTTAATCAACCAGTCAAAAAGGACCTTTTTGGACAGAGCATTTGATCTAAGTGCAAACCTGCGAGCTCCTTTAACAGAGCTCTTTCAGGCTGTAGTATTACATGAACACCCTCTGTGTCTTATATATATTGTAACACTATCTACACGTAATGGTAATTATTAACATCAGGGGAGGAGGAACAGCCCCGTATTGAATGAAGTTCATCTTAAAAATCATATAATGCTTTATTAAGCCGGCTTCAAATTAACTACACTGCCTAATGGTTCAGTTTGTTACACTGCATGTTACGATACCTTTGTCTAACAACCATGAACAAATCTTTGTTCGGAAATCCAATGTTTATATTCAGAAAATATCCAACAGCCACTCCTTTTAATTCACAGTATTGTGTTTGTACTGTACTTGGCCGTATATGTATATGGTTTTTTAGAGACACAGTGTAAAAGTATGGTCCTGATAAGGTGTCATTTCCCCTACTAAAGGATAGTATTCCATCATGATAATTTGATTTCACTACAATCACAAAATATTAACTGAAGTCAGTTTGCACCGAAACTAGCATCCCCTAATGTTTTTCGGGAGTCAAGTTCGAAGTATCAAGAGGATGTGCTCTGTTTAACGTGTTTCACCTGAATAAAAACAATTGCCACTCAAGGTTAACAAGGTTGTTTGACTCAAAGAGGACAGTTTGAATGACCGTTACTTACCGTTTTGACAGTTGGTTTGTTGGCAGACACAAAACTAATCTTGAAGTTTGTACATGTCAGAGAACCAGTTATGCCTCTCTTCTGGCCACTAAATGTGTCAAACTTGAGGACGTTTGGAGCCTGACGAATAATCAGTTCACCTAGAGGTAAAAAAGAATAAAATAAGGTATATGCTGTATGAGTCAATTTGTTTTTTTTTTTTTCCGTGACCAATTAACACCAAAAGTGAGAATTATCTGAACATTGTGCATTCAGCATTTAAGAACTCCACATACAGTATTGCATGTACTACTGTAAGTATAGAGGAACATTTCTTAGCTGTACAACAATTGAAATACCACTTTATAGCACAAATAGAAAATTATTCATAGTCCCATTACCTCCCTCTCCCAATTCCCCCTATAATACTCCCCCCTCCCACTTCAAAGCAAATAGACAAAGAGCCCATGGGGGCAGGGGAATATCAAACTTTCTCTTTAGAACCTTTAAAACTTTTCTAAAGTTCCCTCTCTCTAACTCCATCCCCCCTTTTTTTTTTAAATATGAGTTTCAAGGAATAGTGAACAGCGGACATGTATACAACATGGCTGAGTTGTATCAAGTGAAGTCATGCCATTTTGAGGTCAAGTGGGGTCATCATAATGTATAATGTTTGCTTAAACTTAGAGTACAGTCACTCACTCCACTTCAAGTCCCTGTGCTATTCATAGAGAGAACTTCACAAACTTGTTTCAGTCTTGGACTCATTTTACTCTTGAATTTAGTTAAAGAGTCAAAAATCATAACTTGTTGTTATAAGTTCACTGTAGAACATAGATCCTATTATACCGAAAGGAGCATCGGCTCCAAGCCTATTTAGCTAGGTTTATTTTCTTCATGCCTACTCATGCATGCCATATGACTATAACTATAGCATAACACTCACAGTACTAGCACACGTGTATACTGTGCTGCACACTGCACAGAGTTCTTGTAGTTTTTGTTACTATGAGGAAGTTCCTACAGTACATGGCACTATTCCCCTGAAGGGGAAACTTGTATAAAAACCCTAATAGTTCCTTGGTAGGATACTGTGTGAGTAAAATACATGGATGGAAGCAACACATAATATTTGTAAATAATATAATCATAATTAAATTATAATAATAATTTAATAGTAATAAAGTAATATCAAGCTGGAAGGCAGTTATCTTCACGACGCAATAAACAGCCACATTTAGCATCTGGCAGAAGCCAAATTAATAGCTTATAATCACTTTACACTTCCTGTCTGGTGACTACCCAATTTAATTTTCTCTAAAGCTCTTTTTGGATGTAACATTGTACATTAAATATATTTCCTTTTTCTGCATTTTGGGGTGAAGAATTAGTGATTAAAAGTTTTCAACATATAGTAATAAAATATACAGTAGCCAATGTACTTTCAAACTACATTTCTATTTGCTTAAATCCCTTGTAACATTTATTGCTGCCAAGAACTGTCCATTCACATGGTTTTGACTTTGTAGTTCCTTCTTTCTAGTACTTGTGTTAATATATAGCTACAGTATGGGACATACAGTACATATATATATATATATGTGTACAAATGACAGAGAGGAATAATTTATTGTCAAATTGCTAATACCAGTCCAAATATGTAATATTGCAGTTTTCTACACAGAAATCATATTTCTAATATGAGAGGGGAAAAAACTCAGAGCCTGCAAAACTGCTATACAAACTTTGAACACTAAATAACAAACTTTGAACACTAAATAACAAACTTTGAACACTAAATAACAAACTTTGAACACTAAATAACAAACTTTTAACACTAAATAAAATTCTTTGTACACAGATCTACATAAATACATTGAGTACATGTATGCATGTACACATGATGCACTCAAAACTCCATTCCCGACTTCAGCCCTTAATTTATCTTATCTGCACTTTCAGCGATATTCCAAACAGGCCGCTCAGTCAGTAGCCTGTCATAGAGTAATCGTTGAACAAAAGCAAACAAGTTTTAGTACTAGACAGAAACATTGCATCGTATTTGCCTGAAACTACTTGAACATTGACCTTTTTGTTGAACTTAAAAAAACAACTTCATCATTTGATCCTTTTAACCCTTTATTAGGTAAAGTGTATACATATTCACGGAGCGATTTTCTAGTGGATTTCATTCACCGCAGCGGTACATCGCCTGCAGTCAAGTGCCCCGACCCCCCCCCCCCCCCTTCGGAAAGGCTGAAGGTGGTAATTTGTTAAACAGATTGTCATTTCATACACTTCACATGATATGCAACATGCTTTACTTTGCATTTAGTTACTGAATTAATTTAACTGAAATGAGAATTGACAAACATTGAGGTGCTGTAAACAATGTCATATATAATATCCTGGTCTGTAGAGGGGTGTGTCTGTATCAGGTGTAAAATGATACAGACTTATGTATAAACTTAGCATCAGAAGCTGAAAGTGATCATTTATCATACATTGAACATCATAAGATATATATGTGTGATAATAATAAGACGTTTCATTGTTTTTTTTTATATTTTGAAATCATATCTAGCTGAATCATGAAAATGATAGTATGATTATCAGATGGCATTATTGTATTTATGCACTGCAGGTACCAATGCATGAAAATGTCACTTGCATCACATATAGGCCTATCTGTCTATGTCTTAGGGTTGGGCACTGTGAATTATGTAATGCTGGATCACTAATATCCTATAAAATGTAGAATGTGAAAGCTATATATACTGTACGCCTCAAAAGTAACATTTTCAAATGGTACAGTTGTACTGTCCTTGCTGCTGGATTTAGCATACATATCTACATATCAGGTATAATCCAATACCCACTCATAACCCAACGGTACTACTCCTGTGGGCTGTTAGTTATGATACCATTTCCTTGACACTTATATGACACAAATATGACTTCCCTACAGGAAAGTTGGTGTCTGCTAATTGCATCACAATACACCACAATTACACACTCCAACTACTGTACACAAACTAATGGCTGTTGTTGGGGTACAGTAACTACAGTATAGTAAAAAGGACTTTTACCTTTGAATCAATTTGTAAACTTTCTCTGTAATTTGTTCACCATGTTGAAACATCTTCGTCTCTGGAAACTTGTCTTAAATCGATCTTCTGTATTTTAAACACCTTTTTGTGTTTGGTAGATCTTACGTACTGAGTAGTACCCAGACATAAGATTACTATGGGGCTCTCCGATGTTTCTATAGGAGGGCACTGTCATATCTGTCCTACAGCATGTGATCTGTATGCTGTACTGATGTGAACTTACGATGTGAACATTATGATGTGAATGTGAACACTTATGATGTGAACCACTTATGATGTGAATGTGAACACTTATGATGTGAACATTATGATGTGAATGTGAACACGTATGAAGTGAACATTATGATGTGAATGTGAACACTCATGATGTGAACATTATGATGTGAATGTGAACACTCATGATGTGAACATTATGATGTGAATGTGAACACTCATGATGTGTATATTATGATGTGAATGTGAACACTTATAATGTGAACATGTGATCTGAACTTACAGATCTCTGCATCAAAAGTAACACCCATTCATCAATGTAAGACACCCTCAGTTTTCTTTTCCAATAAAAATGTTAATCGGCAAACGACTGATGACCTTGATTCCTTCTCAACATCTGTCACCCAGACACAATTTCATAGCACTATTAAGCTCATACATGTACAAACATATTTGTCTGTTCCCTCATTATTTGAAATGAAACTTGACGAGTCAAGCAAAAGAACTTCATTGTTATGGAACTAGAAAATGGCACCAAGGAATTCATCAACATAAATCAACTCAAAGAGCTGAACATTGTAAAGGCAACACATTACAGTAGTGTGTAAAGTCACTATGCCATTGTTCACATTCAGATCATAGCATCTGATCAAGATCAGCTTTAGTGCAGTGAGTACGTTCTTGCACCCAGGATCGGCCCTTGATTTGATCCCTTGACCCACCACCCCCTCCCCCCCCCAGGGCCCCCACCCTGACTAAAATCCTGCCAGATCTGGAGCACATGGTCATAAAATTCAGTCTGAACAACTGAGAGATTGTTTATAATAAAAAATTACTTTTTCCTGATTTGTGTAATGTTGATTTATTGGACATTGATCCACCACTTCTGTTCTCAAATGTGGACGAATCCTGGGTCAGCTTTGTGACCTCCCCAGGGGAAAACAAGATCCTGATCCACCTTGCATTTGCAAATGTGTATGAGGGTAATGAGGATATGGCCTTTAATGATATTTTGAAAGTTCTTTTCTGAAGGTTACATGCATGACCTTTCAAATTATTCCCAGAAATAAGTTAGGTGTTCAATAAGATGATTACTGTAAATACATCATTACAAGGGGGGGGGGGGGGAGGAGGGGGGGCTGGTTAAAAAGCAGAGATTAAATTCTAAACAGGCAAAGGGAGCCGACAGGGGGTTTAAA
>JAAAKB020246250.1:0-11216 GCA_010014835.2 Apostichopus leukothele | reverse complement strand
GCGGCAGTATTAGATAAAAAAAAAACTACGGGGGTGTGAGGGTTAAGGTGGGGGTGGGGGGTGGGGATGGGGGGGGGGGGGGGGGGTGGGGGGGGGGGGGGGGGGGGGGGGAGTTAAATACTTTTACTATGCATTTTTTGTAGGCTAGGTAGATCAGAGTAGGTATGCACATTAGAGACAGGAAAGTGCCAGTACATAACAACCATTTTCAGTTATCAAAGAATGTCCGCATGTATGACAATATCGCCAGACCTGCTGAAAATATTGTTTATGTTTCTTTTCGCGGACATTTAAACATCACTGATTCAACTACGGATCAATATTCTTGACAAACTGACATAGAACATCACCAAAGGTAAACTAACAAACGTTATGAGTTTGAAAACAAATCGATTCAATCGAAATTGTGTAAAATTCAGTGTCTTAAGAAGAAGAAAAACAACAACTTGAAGAAAAAAACTAGAGCGAGGTTACGGAAAGTTACGAAAGGATATAGATGACGACAATGCTGACAAATTTTACAATTAATTTTGTCTTTTCAATGCTGAAATTCTAGGTGGAAGCTCGTCTCCAGACGAGAGATAAACCACGCGATGACTTAATGCAGACCTTAAGAAAGGAGGTCGATGATCTACGGCAGGAGAACAGACAGTTAAAGAGTGCTTATACGGAACTCCAAACTAGTCTGGCCTTAGCCAAAAGTGAGAATTTAGAACTGAAATCTGAATATGATGATCAGATGGGATTCATCACGAGCAATAGAGATACGCTGCAGGAATATATTCAGGAGCACGAAAACTTGACGAGGCAACTTGAAATGCTGCAGTAAGTAACAAAATGTTGACTAGTAAGATTCTTATGGACGGCTGCAAAAGATTATGAAAATGTCAAAGGAAGATGGCAAAAATAAAGCACGAAGTAATTCCATCGCTATATTAACCTTTGCCATTTTTCTGTAGTCCTCTCCTGTGTAATGTGTGTGAAGTAGTTGGGACGTACTGAATTGAGAAAAATGTAATGTCGTCAGCCTTTTTCCATTTGTCTTTGTGTTTACAGTACCAAAGGATTGACCTTTGCCATATACAGCTCTCCTCCTCTGTGCAACTTGTTTGAAGTATTTGGAATGTAATACGTTGGGAAGATCAAATTAATTATAAACAAAACTGTCTCAGAATCCGAGGAAAGGCCAGGTTCCGACTGATCTTTAAGTGCTGACGAGTTTATTTTGTATTCCCTTATCTAGTTGAAATAAATAAATATGCTCTGTGCAACTTACAATGTGTGACCGTGCCCTATAAACCGCACATAGCTCATTCAGAGATGGGTGAATCTCCTAACTTTCTCCTTTCTCTTTCATGTAGTGAGGCGAACAAAAAGTTACAAGACACAAATGATGATTTAAGAGCTGCCCTTGAAAATTTACAGAAGGTAAGACTCTACGGTATGCTACTGCACTGTATTGATAAAACCTTGTGGGTCACCCTTATGTATAAATATATATATATATACACACACTATTAAAGTTTATTATCTTTATCGCCAGCACCAGCACATGCGTGAACTAGATTGCAAGAATATTCACGCTGTATCGGTGGGAATCACATTTACCGGTTTGGTTTGGGCAGTCACATTTGTTTGTTCAGCACTTGATGACTTTTTCACATATCATTTACAGAACACACGTGTTACTCCACATTCCAACCGTCTTGCGATGTCCAGATCCTCGTCGATGCAGAGCTACGATTCACGACAAACGGATAGGTATGTAATGACAGCACCAGAATGACACATTGAAGTCAGTACAAAAGCACGGATATTTAGGGAAGACTTTTATTACCAAGCATTATAATAACGGGCGCTAATAATGGAATTGCTTGCACTGATTTATAATGCATCAAATGAGAAATATCGCATTTTCAGAAAATGCCGAGATTGGCAACTTTTGTCCAGGATGGTGACTAACCCAGTAATGAAATAATGACCGTAATTGTATGATATGTTAATATCTTTCCTGGTCAAATTTTCGTCGAATGATGGTAACAGCCCAACACCAAAAACTAGCGTAACTGCCACAAAATATACGTATTTCTCAGGTTTAGCGTTTATTATATAGGGAAGATTGTACTTGGCATTAAAATCACTCCTGGTAACATTCTTGCGTCTGGAAGGTCACAATCCTCCTTCTTCCGATCTACAATTCGGAAGCATTAATACGCATGCTCTTAACAGGTAAGTATCGTAAATGCTCAAACCTGTATATATTTGGGGTATGTTTAACCTTGATGTTCAAAGACAGTTACCCAACCCTCGTAGGCTACTGTACGTAAGGATGTACATTGTGTGAGTGATGGAATATAAACATTATCGCTCGTTGACACCCTAGCCACCACATATTGTGGTGTACAAACGATTGTTTACATGTTGGTTCCCTTAACTATGTTGTTTATAATGCACCTAGTGATATTTCGGTGACCGTAGCTTTCTGAATGCTGCACCACGTTTATGGAACCCCCTCTCTGTTGAACTGATGTCTTTGGATTATCTTATTCAATTCAGGCGCTTTCTTCAAACTTTTCTATGCTCTCACCTCTAGTAGGTTTTGCACCTTCAGCACCCTGAAACGCATTGAACAACTTTTGTTGGAGTCTGCGATAAAAATAGTTATCATTATTATAATTTATAATGCAATTAGTGTCTTACATAAGTCTCTCATTAATATACTTATTTGTCGACATCAAAAACAGTACAGGTTTTGTAGCAAATCTGATAATCATATGGAGTAAAATGAGTATGTTTTCCTTTTACAGTAGTTCTTTGAGAAGAAGACAATTCTCATACCAAGCTTCGATGGACTCAAACGATATATCAGATTTACACAATCGTAACCATGGTAACTATATGATGTCACGATACAATGATGTTGATAGTATTCCTGATGACGTAGGTAAGATTTCTTTTGATGACACAATTTTTACCACAACTCACTGGTGATCTTAATACTAAATAATGTTACGTTATTATATTATTAAAGAAATATCTCCGACCTTGTCATTTACTGGACGCAATAAGCTTTACAAGGCAGCTATAAGTTTTAGGACACGAACTACGAGCGTCAAAGTGCTAATGTGATATTCACTTAGTAATTAAAACAAATGGATTAAACGTTAGAGTTCACGACGTACATTACCTGTTCGAATCGATACAAACATACTATCAATGTTCTAGTTATTTTCTTTTTGGATTCATACATTTAGTTAGATATATCTCAGTATAACGTATTTTATTCCTTAGATTTCCCACTCGCACCTCCAGCAATAAATGATGATTTCTTTGGTAAGAAACATGTTTGTCGTGAGAACTCGATTTTTCTTACATCACCTAACGTCACCAAAGAATTTTCATTTGCTGCAACGCACATTGTTTGATCCAAAATCATTAATTAAAGTTTGGGCACTCATCAAAGAATAGGAGAAACAAATACAACAATAAATAAATAAAAATAACAAATCGCAATTGCCTATTGTTTCCTCTTTATCAAACTTTTTCAAGAGATCGTATTTAATTTAGGAAATATTAAACAAAAAAGTACTAGGTGAGTTTTATAATGACTAGAAAAGCTCGGTAAATAGAGGTATGCCGTGCTAAAGTATAAAAGGGATTCTATTTGAGCTAATCCTACTAAGCAGAGGGACTGCCTACAGTGATAAGGTTATAATCCTTAATAGGAGTGAAGTAAGCAAACCACTGAACTCAATACACTAGTTCAGTGATTGTTATTCCTTTATTTAGTTATTAGCTTCCTATTAGGGGACGTGTACTATTGGGTGGAAAATTTAAAAAAACAACAACGGTCTGAAAAAATGGTCAAAACTATTCTAAACAACGAATTAAGCACATTTTTATTTCCTCAATCAATTGAGCAATATATCACCGATTATTGTTATTTAACATATTCCACATTTGCAGCATCGCTTGTAGAAGGGAAGTTTAACAAGTAACTAAAGACATAACAGCTAAATTACATTATCTAAAACAAAACGTTGTTTTCTTATTTCTCCTTTGTCATATTTAGCCACATGTTTGTCTTTTAAAGTAAAAACAAAGAAAATTACGCCACTGGAATACGTATTTAAATATATTCTAGTTTAATTTTGTGATGATTTATTAAGATTGATACTAGTTCCATTAACTTTCTATTCCAGACTATTAAAACACTTACTAATAGTTGTGACTTTCTTTTCGTTTCTGTATTCATAAGTCTGTTATGGTAATGTTGTTTGTTCGTTTTGATTTGACTAATGCTTAATACGTTGCAGTAACCTTTCTCATGCATTGCGATTCTGATTTTGTATTTTTAGAAAGTATTCCCACATTTGAATCAATTTTTTTTTATCTCATGAAATGTGCCTGCCTTCCATATCATTTTCATGCATCTCATTATGTATGCTAATCAGTTGCTAGTGGTTATGATGATTACGTTACTATTACTCAGCATACTAAAACAGAGTGGTTATGCATCATGTTGTATGGCTACCCTGGAAAAGAGCAATTCTACTTTATCGATTTTAGATTAGTGATGCTATAACGTCCATGTTGTGACTACGTTTGACGCAATCATCCAATACATTTGTTGCTATCGATGCTATTCCACCAATACCATTTGAAACTGTCACGGCTATTCAATGAATGGTGTAACTACATTTGATGCTATCGACTAATTTAGCAAAAATATTGTTCTACTTCAGGCTATCGACTCAATCTACATCTTTATCTAGTTGCAACATAATTTAATGTTACCGATGCTGTTCCATCGATGGTATGACGTCATTGATGTTATCGATACCATAATTCATTAATATCATAAACATGCTGTCCCTTGGAGTAAAAAACTTTTTTGCATTCATTAAAATGAGATCGGTAACACATTGATGATTATTTAATAGATTTACTTAAAGTTGATGATTACGTCACGCGTTGAGTTTCTTGATAATATTATGCTGAAGTTCAAATTAGTAAATAGATATGCATGTTTGCATGTATTAGCATTCACTACAATCTCGTCAATTTAAAGTAATATGAAGGTATCATGCATGAAACAAACACGAATTAAATTTTGTGTGATGAAAATGATCGCAACGACATTGTAAAAAACTATCGATTGATTGACTCATAAATCTACTGTCACCAAATTAGCGTAGAATATTTCAGTGCAATGACAATTTTGCGGGTGATTGGAATGCCTTATACATGCCCTGAAAATTAGACTAACCCAATAGTACAGTATAGTGAGAGTTGGTTAGTTAATTGCTGATGAAGCGTCGATTTTTTTTACCATGACGGTACTTGCTCACCCTTTACATATTATGACCGTAGGTGTTGTTTCGATGACAAACTTAGCGATAGTCCACCATTTGTTTTCACTGCTTTCTTTCATTTTCGGGGACTGGTAATCCAATTAAACATATGGAAGTTCACACAAGTTCACGCAGTGTGTACCAAGCATTAATATTCCTCTGTTTCATCAGGATGATTGTTTATAAAATGGTTAAAGTTGATGCTGACCTCCGTGATAATGTTCTTGTTCATATCCTCGTCTTACCCATCATTCTTGCTTTTTCATCATACAAGAAATTATACATTATTAATATGTTAACACTTTAATTTTATATATATTAAATTTGATTAAAACAGATTCTGGGAATTCAACTCTGAGGGATCCAAACGAAGTGCTAGACTTGGAAGCAGAGGAAGATGCTAAGAGACCACCGCCTATTTCCGAAGAGGTCATTACCATCGATGGGCAGGTATGACATTGATTTTCTTGTGGTAATTCAATGTGTAAATGCTAACGACAGAAACGACAGAAACCATCATGTGAAGTTAGCTCTTTCTTGAAAAGTTAAGAATATGTACCGACCTGCAACTAGTTATTAACAACATAATTATTGGAAAATGTTCAAATTACGGTAGTTATCAAATCCTATAATTTGGGACAGCGGAAAGGCTAGCTGGAATTTGCTAAAAATGCGATATTAAACTAACGTTATAGAGAACCCTTGTAGGTTTCCCTTTATTAATTAAACGACCATCGCTATTCCACCTAGGAATCATTTTGAATTATTGCCAAACTAGAGGTATCAAGTGTTTCACTATTCTCGGTGGTATGGGAGAGTCAGCACGTCTGTGTGTCTCAAATATATAATTAATGATTTTAAATTTGTAATGATATTGAAACTGTTTTATAAATCAAAATGGTATTTTATGCACCAAACAGGGTAACATTCTTCAACATCATCGTAATGGAGAGAGTATGCTCTCACATGGTGACATCACATTGCCTCGGAGCCCTAAGGCATCTCCAACAACAATTGATAAGTCCTTTGAGCGAAATAGTTCCGCTCGATCGTCGCGAAGTAGTACAAAATCAGGACGAAAGAGGGCGTTACCACAAATACCGGCGAAGGTAGAACACATCTAAAAAATCAATCATCACTTCATTTCCACGCATTGTACAAGGCCAGAGCATGGTCGTCACTTAACTCTGTAGCGTTTCTCGAGATGGTGATTGGGACCTAAAGAAATGTATACTTCTCAATTCATAACCATACATTTCCATTCTACCCACAAACAGTCATACTTTTGCATGTTATCTTTGCATGTCATTCATCAATATATAAACTCCGAAAAACTTCCTTTACTTTTCCTACTATTGCTCACATCTTCATTTACCAAACAAATTTCGTTTCGTCTTTTACGGTCACTATAAGGGGAATCTTAACACCTACTGAAACATTTTTCACTTTCTCTAAAGTCTCACCGTCTTTAAGCATTCTAACTTTTTTCTGAGCATCCTTCAAAGTCTAGCATAGTATCATTCACTCATGGCTGAAATATAGTTCTAAATTTCATTTTGTTTTATTATAAGTGAATAGTAACATCTGAATTGGAAATTTTAGACATTAGAATGTATTAATTAAGTTAATGGCTATAGAACCGGAATCAAACCAGTGAAAACTGGGTTTTCTGGTCCTAGCCATTAATTGCCTCACTCTTTACCATTTCTACAAGTTCGAGTGGATGCATTTATAGTAACTTGACTTGGGGTTACTTGTCTCATTTAATATTAACCAAAACAAATGCACTGGACCAGGAGTGAAAGTAATGTTAATACTGTTCATACCAGAATAAACAACCATTATTAGCAAAAGAAGATTGTCCACCAAAGAGATTGATCTGGTATACTTTGTCAAATTATTTCATTCCCTTTGAAGATTGTTTCACTATTTTTCGCAATGAGAGAGAGAGAGAGTGACAAAAAACCTTTCCGTCCTTTCTATCCTGCAAAAAAGCAGTGCATGATCCATTCTTTTTCAAGCAATCAGTATTTTTGGTTTTCTATTTCTTCTTTGTCAAGTAGTACTATATGTAAGATTCTGTAAAGAGTAGTTCTATATTTCTAATGACACACCCTTGCAGCGGTAAACTTCACAGAACTTTGATTCGAAGAGATGGTATGTGTACACAATCAGAATATAAGCAGGAGAGTGATTTACTCAGAATGTATTTTCACTGCAGCAATGGATTTACTTCTCTCCTGACTCAATTGTCTCCTTTACTTACGCACTGTTTCCCAATGACCGCACTCTTGAGGTTACTCTTCTACTTCTTCCGACTCTACCATTCAGGATTGTGACCTAAAGGGAGGGTTATTGGAGGCGCTGTGCGTAAGCATAAGAGACAGCTAAGTAAAATCTTTCGTAAATATCCCACACCAGTAAGCTGTGAGGTATTTGCCCTATTTCCCAACAGTATGCATAGATGAGAGATATATCCAACTTTTTTCTAATGGTAACTGATAGAAATACATTTGAACTCTCATGATTGTAACATAAGAAGATGCCACACGAATTGTACAACCACTTAGTTTCATTTGATATCAATGCGTATTGAACACAAGCCATCAACATCAATACGAGAAAAGTAACTTCAATGTTCTTCTGGTGTTATTCCAGAACATTAAAACACCCAAACTACTTCAATGTTTTCCATTACAATTGGTAACATTGAGAACTGTAGATTGCGTCCATTAGAACCTCTTAGATTCAGGATGTCTCCACTTTTTAACGATCACCAAGAAACAAATAAGAGGTACTTTCAAAATCATTCTGTGGCGGTTCCAAAAAAGGGCCTATCCAAGCGATTCCAAGGAGATTGGTAGGGTTTTCCTTTATGCCGTAAGTCTCAGGCTGTAAAAATACACGGAAAGGATGCTCGTTCTAGCATATTTGAGGACATTTTGACTCGAACTACCCATTAAGTAGGAATTTGACAGCCTAACTATTTTGTTTAAATATCCTTGTCACTACACAGTATATACCTTTATAATTTCGACTTTCTTTGTGTTGTAGCCTGTTGCTCCAAAGATACCTCAAGGCACCCCAGAGAGGATGTATAAAATTGTACTTGCCGGAGATGCTGCGGTTGGGAAGTCTAGTTTCATTCTGAGACTGTGCAAAGGAATCTTTCATAACAATTTAAATTCGACATTAGGTAGGTACAACATATATCATTACTTAGACAGCGTTGCGTGCGATATAAAAAAAAACACTAATCGATAATGTTTAAGGAAACTAATTCAGTTTCTGAAAGTGTCTGAGAGTTTACATTTGATGTTCTCTGTTAAGACAAAAAGTCTGCAATCAAACTTTGTCTTTTACTTGTTGCTTTCACGTGCTAACACACGAGCGTGGTACCATTTAAAGGTAAATACAATTTATGAATAATAAATTGGTTGTGTATTACAGTGTTTTCGATTGATGAATTGATACTTTCTCCTACGAGGCTCTTTTTCAATATGAAACATCACGCGCTAGTCTGTTGTATAACCATATAACTTTAACAAAAGTCAATGGCTATAGTTGTAGCTTAATATATGAATTTTTGCTGTCAAATAAAAATTTTACTATGTTTTCGTTTCTTCATAGGTGTTGATTTCCAAGTCAGAACGATGGACATAGACGGCCGCATCACATCAGTTCAACTCTGGGACACAGCCGGTCAAGAGAGATTTCGAAGTATTGCTAAATCTTACTTTAGACGAGCTGACGGCGTACTGTTACTTTACGACTGCACATTTGAGAGATCTTTCATTAATGTCAGAGACTGGATTGAAGCCGTTGAGGTAAGCGATAGAAAAAAGGCAAATATTTCGAAGTTTACCATCGCAAAATTATAATGTTGTTCATTTTTAATTAGAAAGACCATAAAGAATAGCGTATTGTCGATTTAACGTTTTATTCCTTTTAGAGGATAACAATACATGTTTTGGAACGTTCTTCTTCATATTTTTTTGACAGGATGGAGCTCAGAAGACTGTACCTATCATGATATGTGCCAATAAAGTAGATAGAAGAGCAGCAGCCGTCGCTGAGGGCGTTCGGTGTGTCCGAACCGAGGACGGTGAACGATTAGCCAGTGTATGTATTATATTCAGAATATATGAATTCATTTGCCTATTTAATAATGTTGGGTGCTATTTCAAATCATGCTGTGACTGTCTTGTTTATATATCTTCAACTTTGATCTAGAATGTTGCTAAGTCTGTGAAAATAAGGTATTCTGTAAACCATGCAATGTACATAGCCTGATCAATTTGTGCTTTGAATAAGAGACAACCATCAATTATTATATTTGAAGTGTGTTAGACCTGTTAGCAGACGCTACAGAGGACATATCACTAACAAAGGTTTTCATTACTCAAAGGCTGTTTCAAATAATCACTGTTTTTGAGTCTAAACAACTTTCCATGTGTATGACTAGTAAACATACCTTGTAAAGATCGTTCAAAATGCAGATTTTAAACTTTTCGCAGTGAAGTTGCATCCAATTTCTGTGAAATTTTGACGAAATTATTGCAAAACCTTTAGAGTAGTCCGGTTAGTCCAGTCTATTATTATGCATAGGATTCTGTGTTTAGTATTTTCTGTTTGCAAGTCCTTCTCAGAAGCAACTGGTCATGAAAGTAACACATGTTAAGAAATTATAACACCCATCAGTTTAACTGATTAACGGGTACCGACCTTTACCAGTTTTAACTGATAAAGCCATGATAACCGGGTGAGTAAACAGATTGTGAAGAAGCTCTGATGGTATTTGAATAATAATGATATATAAATGTAAACAGTTGCATGAACCTATATAGTTTGAAATTAAGTAGATTATTGTCCTTTGCAGAAACATTATAGTTATTATAGACAATCATTTATTTATCCATAAAACATCTCTCATTTTGTATTCATCGTGTAAATGTATACATTAATATATACAACTAACATATGCGAGTAACATTTGTCTGACATTCTGAATAACGGTAGTAGTAAGTACAATGCCGTTAAGGAATTCAAGCGAATGGAAAATATTTTCATTTTTACGGTGATGGTCTAAGAAACGCTAAATATAAGGACACAAATTGCATGCATGGCTAGACTTAAATGTGAACCTCTTTCATAAAAGGGAGTTCACAATACAAAACAGATTAACGGAAGTATGCACTCGAAACAGTGTAGCAAACAAACTATTGCTTAGGGGAAACAATGACGTCATATATCATACACGTATTATTGAGCAAGATGCAATCAATTGCTTTATCAAATAAAATATGCCAATTTATATCGAATATATATCACAAAAAACGCCTGAAGTGTAGTGACGTGAACATTATTTCAAATGTGAGGAACTGCAAATTCAAATTTCCCCCACTGATTTAGGTGCAGCTGAACTTTTATGGACGGGCCAGAGGTAAAAGAGGATTTTAAAAAGGACTGCCCTGAGTTCATTGAATACGATCCTCATGCCGGGGTGGGGAATCTGAGTGAGGTCCTGGTCCGTTCACGTCACGTGACAATATTCCCAGACTCCGGAGAAGACCCCCAGAACCATTAATGTTTACAAACCCTTACGACGATTGTTAGCCAGTATCGGCTTGGTCCTTTCATCTCGGGTCCCGCGCTTCGACCTACTTCCCATCCCTTTGAACAAACCGCCCACGTCTGTCATTACCTTCGATGAAAGCCGACCGACACGCTAGTCCGTCAGAAACTCCAGCAGAACCAGCAATGTTTACAAACCCCTGAGAACGGTAGTTATCCTGTATCGGCTCGGTCCTTTCATCTCGGGTCCCGCGCGTGCCACGAGCCGAATCCCAAGTCTTTGAACAA
>JAAAKB020246139.1:0-11217 GCA_010014835.2 Apostichopus leukothele | reverse complement strand
CTTGACGTCATTGTTTTTTTAGGGGGGGGGTTTTTTTTGTTTTGGTGTTTTTTTTGGGGGGGGGGGGGGGGGTAACTATAGAACGGTGGTAGAGAGTAACATTTAGATTTTTATTCTTGTGGGTCGCGGGGTGACAAAATTGTAACAATTTATACATTTTTTCAGTGTGCTCCCTCTCACTTTAGTCGGGCATGCCCCCTACTCCCCTCTTTATTAAAAACGAATTATCATATATTGAGGGATATTGATTTGATTGAGGAAACGAACAAATTGGCGTGCTGAATCTTTTAGATGACTTTCGTGATTTTTCCTCAAACTGCTCATATGGAGAAGCTTTACACACCAAATATTTTACTGAAACACTGATGAAGTAAATGATACCTTGAATAAACTAGGTCACTGCGGTCAGTCTTCCTCACTATCGTTGTCGTAGTCTGCAACATTGGAGCAGCTGATTCCACGACATTCACTGCATCCTACAGAACACTCCAACCCATGCTTCCTACAGGAGCATCGTTTCGAATCACAGTTGGTTCTGCATTTACATCTGATGACCTGCAGTAGCATTTCAGGAGCTGGCGGTAAGGGTGACTTGGTGGGCATCAGATTGTTATTACTCGTATACCATCCCCATTCGTGGGGCAGTAAATCACTGTCTGTTCCAATCCACTGTTGTACTTGCAGAAACACTCTTAAGCTATGGTATCTTGCTGCTGCTGATGTCGGTGGCAGGGTCTGTACTTTAACAGATGTTTTACTCGACGCTACTTTGTTAAAAAATTTTCGAGCTCGCAAATCATCAAGTCTTTCTCCTCGACTACCTCCATACAGAAAGACTAAGGCTTCTTCGCCGGCTTTAATTACTTCTTCTTTTGAGGCCTGTCTAGAAAATACTTCACCTTGATTCTTAAAATGATCGTCATTTGCCATTTTCCTTAAAACTGCACCTTTTCCTATTCCGAACGGATGAGAAGTGGTGTCACAGCCACTTATAGCGTGCACAAATGGTAAATGCCTGCACATGTCTTCTCCCAATACTTTCTTTGTCTTCTGTATGTCCCAGATCCTTTGCATGTTTAATTTTTCACTCATGAAGTATACATTGTGTGAGGTATTGTTGGCATGGAAACAAAGTAGCACGACTATGTCTGTGTCTTCACCAATAACAACTGTTGCTTTGTTTGTAGAGCATTCGACAGCTTTTTGTACAATCAGTAAATCGGCATCGTCATCGGCATGGAACACACTAAGACCTCTTTCTTCCATTTTGTGACCCAACATGTTAAGAAATCGTTGTTTGTTGCATGAATTGGCGAAGAATATGTCTTTACGGGATCTACAAGGCATGCTTTCAGTGAACAATACTGTTGATCCGACAACTCCTTTTGACCTCTTTATATGAGCAGTGTCTTTTGTAGATGAGCCATTTGAATAACCATCAAAGACAACCATGGCGTTACCATACTTTTTGTTGACATAGTCCAAGTACATCTTACAAATAGTGTTGAAGCTTTCGCCTTGGCGCCACGGCAGACGCTGTAGGAGGGAACCACCGTCTAATACAAACTGCAGTTCAACTGATGGCAGTTCTTGTGCGTTACATTCACCTAGCCCCCATATTGCATCAGCGAGGGAAGACTTATTCGATGCTCTCATAAGACCAGATGTATCAAACAGTGATGATGGGTGACTGCATAATTCGTAACGGAAAAGTTCTGCCTTGTCATCGTACATACCATTTGACGCCAATAATAATCGCTGGAAAAGGAGTTGTGGATCAACTTCAATTGAATCTCCATCCACTTTGACGGCTGTTTTGGCATTCATTGTGGTGGCCTGCTGTGATCGCTTGAAAGAAAATCCTGTCACTCCTTTTCCAGCCATTTCTTGCACAATAGTCGACCCGACATCTTTGGCCTTGTCTACGTTTACATTTCCGTCAGCTATTACCCCTGTTTCAATGTTTCGTAGAGATGGATCTTCTGCAAACGGATCCCTATTTTGCAGAAACGAAGTTACAGTGAACAGATCCTTGTGATCCCTTTCCTTTCGTGCCTCGGAGGATTCTTTATGCTGACTGCTTGTGTGGTAGTCAATTCCACATACCTCTTGCATAGCGTTGTTCATATCTGCACATGCTGGCATTGAAAGTATCCATCTTGCCCTTTCGGCGTCTGTCATGCCACGTCCTCTCGTCAAACCACCTGTTGTTTTGAGAGATCTCATCAGTACCTGCTCAATCACAAGATCGGATGAGAGTCCAGCCCAAAACCGATTACTCCTACGGATCACATGATGACCATTTTGAAAAGCGGCATGAACTTCGGGATGATCCACCTCTAATTGTATCATCATTTGCAGATATATGTATGCTGATTTCAAGTACAAGTTGTGTCCTGCAGCAGCAAAGAATGGTAACATTTCTTTTATTGTACTTAGATGAAGATTCCAGTTCCCAGTCCGTTCAGCTTTAATAAACAAGCGAAGTAAATCAACCATATGCATGTACTGCATCCAAAGTGATCCTGTGCGAAGATTAGATAAAGAAAGTTTCTTCCTTTCAAGCTCTTCATTTATACTGTCGAGCACATCGCTTTCGCAGACCTCTTGAGGTAAGATTGCCTTGTCCATTAGTCTGTCATGGAGGTTCTTTGCCGTTAAAAGTAGTTCTTCATCGGTCCTGCATACAGAAGGTTCTTGTGATTCATGAACTAGATCTTCATCCATTTGATTTGTTTCTTGCTCATCATTCATTAACATACTCGCATTGTCATTGGGCTCTTGTTGTACCATATTTGATACTGCATTATCCTCTGAAACCTGGATGTTTACTTCTTTCGTCTCAATATTTGTTGTAAAGACCTTTGAAATAACCATATAGTTTAGTGCACTATCGACCAAACAGTGCCCTCGCAACGCTCTTGCTACAGCTTTACCGGTCAGCATGTGGTTGACAGTGTTTGACGCATAAATTGTCTCTAAAAGTTCACGCAAACCAGAGCCAGCCATCAAGTGACCAATAGAACCAAGAAAATTCATTTGGAGATGGAACCCACCAAGACGCAAAATTGTGGACCTGAGATCGCTACCTTCAGGTTCGTTAAGTACAATCATTAAAGCTTTCCAGTACAGGGGTTGGTCGAAAGTAAGAATAGCCTTTGTGTTGTGTCGTCTTGCTTCATTACATACAAACTTCAAAGTAGAATATATGCATGAGTTATCACTGGGATTCATGTCTATCATTGGAAAAAAGAAGACAGACGATTCCCCTGGGTGTTTCCCCTGTTGCATCATCTGCATCATACCTGACCATCCTGGAACTGATGATTTGATGGGGCGCATTATCTTCCATAACAAATCCAGCTTCCACGTTGGATCATCGCAGTGAAGATCTCTGATTTCTTTGAAACTCAGTTCCGGCAATGTACTCTGTTTTCGCGTATAATAAGATATGTTGATCGTCCCCATGGTAGTGAGTTCTTTGGTAGTTACCGATAACCTTTCTACAGCTCGTTGGTTTATGATGCCTGGAGTGATTCCCGCAATGATACCCATGCCATGAAAGGAACCGTGCCCATCAAGGGTCCTAACATTATGATCCACATTGTCCGCAACGTATTGCACAAAATGGTCTGCACCAATCGGTGGCATATGGATTCCTTGGCTTGCGGCTGCACTCGATTCATACCTTTGAACTTCAGAATACGAAGAACAGAATCCCAGTTTATTCAAAGTATCTATTAGGAACCGAGATCCAAAGTGGTGATGCATTTGTATTCCTAATGCAATTTGTAGAGGAGCCATCAAAACCCTGGGTCGTGCAGCTTGGATGAGGGCGTGTCCAATTGAAGATACTTTCACATCATTCTCTTTTCCAACCATAATAGTGTTTAAGAGTAGTTTCAAACTGTCAGGAATAAACTTTAGATTTTGCTCAGTTGACGACACACTTGATGAGGATGGATATCTCAAATGCGATGCTTCCATTTGCTTTATATCACTTTTGATAAGTTTTGCAGCAGCCTCTACTATAAACAACTTCTCGGAAAATGCGTCTTGATGCCGTGGTCTCTTTGAAAATTCTTGCAAAATTTGAAAAACGTTTGGTTTGCCGTTAACCTCAGTTATCAAAATTGTATCGCCAAAGTGATCTTGTAGCCTTTTCCTCATGTATACAGTGCTATAAGGGTTCGGACAAAACTCTCTCATTTTTTCGACTAGATCGGTTAGAGTAGCTTGTACTTCGTCATTTTCTTTCAAATATTCCGCAACTCTGATAAATGCGGCTGCTTGATGTTCATCTTCGGGACGTCCAGGGGTTCGTTTACTCTTAGAATTACCTTGAAAAGACTTTGGAAGCTGCTTGTGTGTTCTGAAATTAACGCTGCATGCCTGGTGATAGATTGCATCTGCAGCATGTAAATCGCTCACAAGTGAAAATCTGGCTTTCACCTGTTTAGCCCATTCGTCATCTTGGCCGCGGTCGTCACATGCCGACTCAATTTTCCTTTGAAATTCAAAGGTTTTGACGGGGTAGGCCTGATGACCTTTTTTACCGTTCACTTCAGCATTTTGTCCACAAAAAAAGCAGTGTTCACCAAACAAAAACTGTTCAGTTTGTGAACGTAATTTACGCTTTAAACCGCATTCTACATTTGGTTTCAAATCGCTAACAATGGATCGTTTATTGCAATATCGTTTACGACATTTTTGGTGAACCCTCTGTCCAACAGATATGGTAAGTTCATCACCACGTTCTTGGCTTGCCTCAATAAAACCTTGAACACCCTTCTCTCGCAATGTCACGTCAGGGTCGCAGTCAGTTTCAAAAGAAATCTGACAGATGACGCACACGTCCATCTAATAAAGAAAATAATAAATACAAAAATGTACAATGAAGATATATGTGCAGGTTTACTTTACTTAGTTCACTAGGTTACTGATAGAGCATGAAGGTAGGGATACAACCTAATGACACCCCACACCCCGTAAAGAGTAAATAGTGAAAAGCATACGACGACACAGTCACGTTTGTTTATCTTAAGTGACATTTTCAAAAGTATGCAATTATGTTGCAAAGTTTACAAAGATTGTATCTTAATCATCGATGAAAATGCGGTTGTTATCTAAAGAATCCGAATGAATAATGGTTTGGTTAATAGTAATGTATGAAAAAATGAAACTTAATGTGGATCAAAAAAGAAAATCCACGATTTCTTCATTTTTCCAGCAATTTGTACGTAATTACTAATGGTACGTAAAGGCATCCGTAGCTACAACATTTTCGAAATCTCGGCATAAGCATAACCTTGCTTTTGAGTGCAACTAAAAATAACATTAGGCCTAACGTTATGCTAGCCTATACATTCGTATTTCGTGCGAAACTGGCCAGACTGCATTTGTAAATGGTAGTTGGGGGTTAGTTTTCTTTGTAACCTTGTGGTAAATATACACCAGCAAATGTTATATTTGCGTGGAGTTCGAATTTAGATAAGGTCCAAGTCTAAATGTAACTAGGCCTCCAATGTCAGTGATATAGGCTCATGTATAGGCTACATCAGTACATGTATTTTGTGTGTAATACCAGCCTAACACTAGTTTAGCGAAGCTATTCTTTCGATTATTTTCTTTCTTTTTGTGCTATATTCAATTGATTTTAAACTACAGAAACGCAATGGCTATTACGTATAACAAAAATGTACATCTATTCCTTACCTGAACATTCCACGCAGATAACAGATAACAAAGACTCAAAAACGTTACATCCCAGTGTAAGCAGTAGACTGTAGCCACGGCAACGGCTATATAATTGATTACCGTAGCTGATAAGAAGCATTAGTAAAATCGACACAACCGTCTCTTTTTCTAGCCAAAATTTCGGAATTTGGCAAATGTCGATTTATGTCGATTTTTAGTATGTTACTAAGACGAATTTATTCTATCAATTTGCGTTGAAATAACTTCTGTTGCAATTTGTTTAAGGTTAAATCATAGATTGACTGGACTATACTCTCATCATAGGTGGACTCTGTCACATTTCAACCCATAACGCACGTGATTTGAATAAACTGTCATACGTGAAATAATCCGACTTGTGTCAAATTGTATCCTCCAATAAGATTTGGCAGATGCCAATTCAGTTCGATACATGTCTATTTCTATAACGTTTGACAGTTTCTTCTAATCAAGAACTTAAACCTTGGCATGTGACAGGGTCCTCCAATTTATTAGAGTATTAGAAACCGATATATGTCAATTTAGTTTGACATATGCCGGTTTCTGGCAAATAAAATGGTTTCTTCCAATGAAATCGTTATGGAAATACATGTGACAGGTCCTCCAATGAGATTGAGAGAAAATTCGACACATGTCGATTTCTTCCAATCAGAAATTCGAGAATTTGAATGAGCCCACGTCAAATGAGAACACGAGAAACTGTAATTTGTGGGAAATCGTCAGATGTCGATTTCTCGAACATATGACGAGTTTGTCCAATGAAGGGACGAGGAACTGATATATGCAAATGTTATTGGACATATGTCGATATCAGAACTTATATGGCACCCTTGGCGCACCATATACGTATTCCTTCTCTGTGTCACCATTCAGGTGGATATCGCCCGGTGCTTTCTGAACATAGTTTTACATAATCCTTCCTTTAACCATCGAAACACCAATCATCACTGGCTCAATGGAGCGTTATTGGCGTGTTCAGCAACATTTCACAGAAACCCTTCATAAATAAAAGTGCAAAATGGGGGTGGGGTGGGAGGGAGGGGTGGAGGAGTGATCGGTGGACACCATCTTATAACTCTGAGGAGCAAAAAGATCTATTCTTGGTGACCTGCCAACATTCAATCTCTTGCTTACCGTCCTCCGTGAGATCATGCCGCAAGCACTTAATTTGATCGAGTCACTGTCTATTTTCCTTCAAAAGCATTACTCTCCCGTAAATTTCCATTATCATTGGAATGGGTTCTTTTGGAATGTTTGTTTAAGCTATCAATGTTATCACCATGGGGCATAGCCTCTTCAGATAGGATTTACATTTATATAGAAACAAATCAGGCATGATGACATCATCCACTTGCTGTTGCAAGATACGTTCACAAATATTCGCGATACAAAACAAGTTGGTTTTGACTTGCAGATATATTTTCCAGCAGTTTTGTCAAAAAATCAACTTAACCTAGAACACGCCCTCGATTTTACCTCTGCCTTAGCGCATTCAGCAGCTAAGCTATAAGAATACAATCAGTCGTAACTTGCACAAAACTGTTCCTGTGTTTAGCCAAGAGACAGTTATTCGGAAGATCAACAAAGATGAATAAGTTACTCCTGCTAACTCTCGGTTATTCGGTAGTTGTAAACGCTCTGATAAGGTTTGTGAACTGTTCTTACAGATCTATTTAGGGTAGGCAATTAGCAGATTAGTCTACAGGCCTATGGTTATCGCCAAAAATATGGAAATTTCAAACCTCTCTACATTTGCATCTAAGCATGTCGTAGGCCTATATGATAAGACATAATACAAGGAGTGGATCCATTATAAACACAATTATGTACTTCTGTCCACTATATGCATCGGTCAATTATCCTTACCACCCTGACCCTTCCGACAAAGGTCATTGTTAAACGGCCTTGGACTCTCTAAGGTCAACACGGCTTCAGATATTATTGGTCACCGTTACATATGTCCAGGGCAGTAGGCCTATAGCAAACACAGTGAAGGCTTACAGTATGGAAGTGTGCCACTGGAATGGTAATCATATCAGTGGATTGGGGTGTGTGGGCTTGGGGTGATTTCACATGCTATCTTAACCGAGTGGAGATGGGGGTTCGCATGCTATCTAAACTGAGTGGGGTGGGTGACGTGGTGAGGGCTTCATGGGCTCTCTAAACTGAGTGTAGAGAGGGTAGGTTCGCCATACACCATACACCACATGTGTCTGTTTATAATTACATTGGAATTATGATGCACAACATATAACATTATTGCAGCTGTGTTACATAACTTATATTTATAACATTAGTGAAGCTGTGGTGCACATGTTAGAACATTAGTTCAGCTGTGATGCACATGTTACTACTTTAGTGCAGCTGTGATGCTCAACTGATAACATTAGTGAAGCTGTGATGCACATGTTAGAACTTAAGTGCAGCTGTGATGCTCATATTATAACATTAGTGCAGTTGTGATGCACAGTTACTACTTTAGTGCAGCTGTGATGCTCATATTATAACATTAGTGCAGTTGTGATGCTCATATTATAACATTAGTGCAGTTGTGATGCTCAACTTATAACATTAGTGCAGCTGTGATGCACAACTTATAACATTAGTGCAGCTGTGATGCTCAACTTTCTTTCTTGTAATAGGGTACCGTTGACTCATACTGGACACATACGGAAGCAGCTTATTTCCACTTTGAGTGCTAACAAGAGGCTGAGTAACAAGTCCTTGGATCACAGAGCTGACAACCTATATTCACCAGTTCCTGTTCCTCTCAGTAACCATCTTGATGTAAGATTATCATTGATAACATTGTTTTTAATTCCAGGCATTGAGACATTCATTAGCTTAGTTAAGAGTTATTAGAGATAAAAATAATTGACAAGACGTTTTATCAGATGTTAGAAGGAACGAACGATTCATTTAGTTTCAACAGACCCAGTTAATAATATGTTTATAGTTGTCGTTAATCCATCCATTTTGCCAAAGCTAGTACTTCCATACAAATGCAAATGTATGCAAAATGTAGGCTATGATGCTGATTTGTTTCGAAATCAAGATAGGATCCAGTATGGGATCAATGACGGAAGCGATATGGGATCAATAAAGAAATGGATATGGGATCAATGAGGGATTCAGTATGGGATCAGTGAGGGAATCAGTGTGCGATCAATGAGGGAATCGGAATGGGATCAGTGAGGGAATCAGTATGGGATCAGTGAGGGAATCAGTATGGGATCAGTGAGGGGATCAGTGTGTGGTTAGTGAGGGAATCACTGTGTGATCGGTGAGGGGATCAGTGTGCGATCAATGAGGGAATCGGTATGGGATCAGTGAGGGAATCAGTATGGGATCAGTGAGGGGATCAGTGTGTGATCGGTGAGGGAATTAGTAAGAAGGTATGGTCATCAATTTGACTGAAGTAGTAAATCAATCCTACATCTACTCTGTTCATAGCAAAGCTTTGTTTGTTTTGCTTCCTTCATCAGACTGAATATTACGGTCATATTAGCATTGGAAGTCCTCCACAAGATTTTCTGATCCTGTTTGATACAGGATCCTCTAATTTGGTTGTACCATCCTCCAAGTGCTTTACTTGGGATTCAGCATGCAGTGAGTAGCCATTGGTATACATAGCGATTAGTACTCGCGTTTCACCGCACACTACTTCTGCAAAGTATTGCATTTGTGGCTGATACACAAAGGTATTTGTGGATCCACAAAATGGAAAACTTGATTTGAGATATTCTTGGATAAACTGACGTAGACTGTCCGTCTGCAGTATACAAACAAGGAGACTAGAACCGAGTCTCTCTATCAGTTAAAGTGTTGTTTTTATATATGTTCTGAAAATTGACTAAAGTACTGATTATACCTTCTCAATTAATTATCTATCAATCTTTATGTTATTCACATGTACTCCATTGCCAACTTGGATATTTTTTAATCTTCCTGTTTACCTACTTGATCTCAGAGAGCCACAGAAGATACAACTCCAGCGCTTCTTCAAGTTACTATGCCAACGGCACCAACATAGAGATACAGTACCGTACATCCGCAAAGATAACTGGTTTCCTAAGCACCGATACAGTAAGAGTATGTAAACCCAATTCAGTATCGCTGGTTTATAGCTACTTCCAATATATTATATTCTGCCATTAAGTTAGTTTTTTTTTTTTTTATAAACAAAGCACGTGTTTCATTATTTTTTTCAACCGAAGGGAACTTTTGAAATAATAAATGCGCACTTCTTAATACAAAATTTGAAAAGGTACTTTTTGGCGAGAAAAGTATACCACATCCCTATCGATTTTGCCTTGCGATAAAGCACCGTATAAGTATACTATACTGGTACCAAATACAACCCGCGTGTTAAATCAACGTTTCAATACATATATAGCCAAGTTATGTAAGTGGAGGAGTCATAGATGCTTGTTACAAAGAAGATAAAAGCGGCTAAGAGTATAGTTGTCATTTGCAAATACATTAAGCAACTTTGATATGAGCTTTCTGCAGCTTCAGTGCGACATGTCTCATGTAATTTATGGCGATTGATGCTTTGGTATATATATATCTATATATATCGTATATTATTTGTACACTCAAAGTATGACGAATCAAGGATCGAGCTTCACTACATGTTAATTATAAGCTAAGGCGATTCCAATGTTTTGTCCCAAATGTATTAAATTAAACAAGAAGCCCCTGAAATTTTTAAAATACGACATATTATTCATAACAGGTTTAGAAATATTGCAAAATCTACCGTACCTGCCGTAATACTTTAATTACACGTCATTAAAACCCATAGATGTACACAAATACCTCGCACAGACGGTCACAGAGATAGAAACAAGAATTACTATAATGTGGAATAGGCCTATCCTACTATAATGTAGGGTAGGCGTATCCTACTATAATGTGGAGTTGGCCTATCCTAGTGTTCTGAGTGTTCTGACCACATGGCATACAATGGGCTTAGTAACATAAAGTGTGCGAAATATGTATTTCATTATACATATAGAATAGCTTATAGGTTGTACACAATATCACTTTGGGCGAACGCACATATGCTTAGTTGCGAACATGACTGCGCGTAACATGTTTTTACTGCACTGTAAACTTGTTTGAGAGTGAAACGTGATCCTTTCAGTAGTATTTGATTAGCTAGAATGGGCAGACTGAATACGGGAAATGGGTAGAAAATGATGAATTAGTAGAAATAGCTAACTGGTTAACAACAGTTTTGTTTAATCGGGCCTGATACAATGGTGACATGTACGGTATCTTTTGAAGGTAGGAGGGTTGAAGGTAACGAACCAAACATTTGCTGAAGCTATTTCGGAACCTGGCGAGCTGTTTGTTACTGCTACATATGACGGTATTCTAGGGATGGCCTACCCGGAATTAGCTCACCTTGGAGTCACACCCGTCTTCACCAATATGCTGCTACAGGGTCTGGTTGATAAACCAGTATTTTCATTC
>JAAAKB020246029.1:0-11217 GCA_010014835.2 Apostichopus leukothele | reverse complement strand
ACTAATAGGGGTATGTGACATGCACTAATAGGGGTATGTGAAATGCACTAATAGGGGTATGTGACATGCACTAATAGGAGTATGTGAAATGCACTAATGGGGGTATGTGACATGCACTAATGGGGGTTTGTGACATGCACTAATGGGGGTATGTGACATGCACTAATAGGGGTATGTGACATGCACTAATTCAATATAAAAGTGTACATCCTCACTGGAATAATATTCACAGTAACTCAAATTTGTATGGTTTGAGCTACTGCACCATTGGTGCTCTAGTTTAAAGCACATGTAGCTATTGACAAACTGATGCTTATTTTGAAACATGATCAGCTCTAAATATAAGTAGCAACCCTTCCTTACAAGATCAATGATGATAAAGATAATTTTATAGGGTGCATTCCCTTTCAACTCTGCTCTGGAAAACATTGGACAAGGACAGCCAGGGACCTGCTGCATATTAAAATTTTAATGTCTAGTTATTATATTTGAACCACCAAATATATTAATTCTGTTTGTGTGCACACTAAATATACTGGCAAGAAAACATAAGCAGCATGACATAGCTAAGGCTCGGCTGAAACAATAGAAAAAATAATGAAAAAAACAGACACTTGGCATGCGTGTCAGATTATGAAAAGATAGATATTGGAAGAATTGCACAGACTGAATAAATACTATAATATTACATAAATTCAAGTGAGAAAGGAAGTAATGAAAGGAGATGAAAATATTCATAAAACATAGACATCCGCACAGGCTTGGTAGGTTTCCTAAAATTCAATGGTTTGCCTTTTTTTTCAATATACTCTGTTGCTGCTATTCAGAATAGAGAGATCACCTAATCACTATGTGAGAGACAGATCCTCCTACAGCATTCATAAAAACCTCTTAAAATTAACAATTTGAACTTGATGGAATCTACATGGTATTAAATTAGTTATAGATGTGAATTTGAAACAAATGCTTCCTTCTCCCTGATTACTACTCACCTTTGCACTTTCCAACAAAACAATTGTTTTTAAAGTTGGAAGGAGTTTGAAAGTCTCAAAAAAATCTAAACAATACAACTAATGATTGTTTGTAGGTAACACAAGCCTCTAACAATATTGCACAGATATAGCACTTTTTAGCAAGTTTTGAGTTATGGATGACCAGTGCTTCCAAAAATAAAAGTATCTGACCCTTATGCCAAATTAATCTATTTTGCAGTGTGCTTAACTTCTACACTAAGAATGATACTTAAAATTTGCTTCAATATTTGTATTCTCATAAAGATCATATTCTCCAGTACTTTGCTTAATTATGACATGATCATTACTCTTAGATTTCCATACACAACTGAAATGGTAGTGATCTGTCTGAAATTAAAATATTTTCACATAACATATTTTTACCTTCCATCCCCTATGTTGCTATTACATTTTGTAGCAAATGCTTTTTTGCTGGGAAATTGAATATTTAGAACATCATCACAAATAGAATTTAATTTCTGTCTCCACACAATCGTTAAAAAAACCGGTTAGGTCACTCTCAACAATCTCACATCCACCAAGGACTTCCTTCACTCCAGTAAGGACTTCTTTTTCCATTCCAAAGATTGTCTTCATCAATTCTCCTTCACTACCTTGGCTCTTTCTAAAGTTTTCATGGTGTTTGTACAGACTGTGTCGTCGATCCACCTGTTTCTGAAATCGAGGGTTTGTTCTAACAGGGTCTTCTGGGCCAAAATCTGGTGAGACAGTGTGCATTGGGAAATTGACAGTGGCTGTGAAGATAAATGGTTTGAAAACTGACTTGGAAGGGTTGGGCGTTCCAGAGGCGAAGTGAAAGCAAGGGAGCTTTGAGTCAGAGGGAGATAAAAGACACACCATGCTACCTGTGATGTTTGGCATCATCAAGGAGGGGCTTCGCAAAAGCTCAAACATTATTGACAAGTCCAGAGATCCTGTGGAAGAAGAAGAAGAAGATTCACAGAGAAATACAATTAACTCCTGATCGGTGAATAAGTCAACTTTTGGCATTAAGAGTGGATCAAAGCAATACAAGTGTACATGAGTGTAAGGAATTTGTAATGGCAAACTCTGATTTGAAGTGTACTGAAGTCTTCCTTCACCACTAATACCATGATTGGCAAATATACATCTTTAGAGTGTCTCAATGGGGTATGTTTTCCACCTAGGTAGGTTGGATATATGGACCAAGATTTAATCTAATTTTGAATCTAATCAAATTTTGGAGGATTGAGGTTATTTTCAAATGTCATTTTCTCTTAACATGTTATATGAGAATACGCTTTGGGAAGTGTTTGCATATTTAGGGTTACTTGCTATAGTTATGAGAAACCTCTGTACTATTCTTGTGATATTTCACATCAGTCACAACATTACATCAATTACAGTATTTGAGTGAAACGCAAATGGCTGTTGTGGAAAGTGCCAGGGGCCCAGGATTATTTCAACATAGAGAACTATAGCAACAGCTTCAATACAAAAGGAAAGGGCAATCAAGGTAAGGATTAAGTCTAATATCTACAGGGACTACCAATCTGTGTGGTGTTGCTCCTCCTATTGTTTTGTGAATTTTAATAAAGGACTCCACCATATCTATTGACTTATTTAAGTGATTAGTTTTGACGAACACTGTGGACATCCCCGCAATGAGTCATCTTACCACTTTTTTCTTCCAGTAACTTCATCCCTGATAAGAGGCGAGATTTATCACCACCATCACAAAAGACTTGCTGGAAATTGATTTCACCATCTCCAGGTTTCAATAGTGACTCTGACAGAGCCACATCTTGTAATTTGTCTGAAACTGTGTCAAATGTTGTATCAAGAGTAAAGCTGGAAGTAATTCCATATACACCTCCTGTCAAGAAATAAAAACTTTTGTGATCAGTAACAAGAACTGCTAGTGCTAGTAATATATTTGAATTACTATATCTCAGCAGAGTGGGGAGCTATGCTAACTAGTAACATGTCTGATTTAATTCTCTAAGAATATTCAGATAGCAATATGACAATTCACAATGCTAGATGAAAAGTGCATCTAAACCCCCAAATACTGCATATGTCAGTGATCACTCCAAGCACTTACACAGTCAGACAGGCACAAAAAAAAGGTATTCACATAGCAAACTGCATACCCTATAAGCCTGCTATTCCATGCATGAGGTCACATCTACAGCGTGAGCCTAGCCTACTACTATACCATTACCACTTACATACCAAACTACTGATTAGTAGTATCATCAATGCACATGCTTTCACGCAGACCACCACTTCACTAATGTTAGTGATATTCCACAGTACCATGACATTAGAAATAATTATACAGAAAATGAAGTTGACGTAGCAGTTCGCTGAATTCAAATAGTTAGTAGGCACTGCCGGGGCTACTAGTAGGCTAGTAGTATCGTCAATGCAGATGCGTTCGCGCAGACACCATGTGATGATGATATTCCCCAGTACCATGACATGAGAAATAATTATACAGAAAATGAAGTTGACGTAGCAGTTGGCTTAATTCAAAACATTTATTCTGCAGGTAATAACCCCATCACTGCCGGCACTAGTACTTTATGGAATGTATGCACTAGGTTAGGCTAAAACCTTAATATAAATTCATAGGCGTTGATGTTATGCATGGTTTCTGGGCTTACAGAGCATGCCCATAGCAGAAAACTCAATGTAAATGTCAACCACTACTCTAAGAATTCATACAGTTGGACAGCTACAAACACTACAGGGCTTGAGGAAATTGTGAAAAGACAACACGTAAACCTATGTTTAGGGATATTAACATTCCTGAAACCATAGTAGCTGTTATATGCAAAGCGAGACAAAAAGAAGTATGCAGTGAAACAATAAAACATTACCTCTGACGTGATGGACACAAACATTTCTGTATTGAACTTAGAAGTAAATGATTTATAAGTGAAGGGCTTGGTCAGAATGATTGAAAGTTAAATCTTGATGCACTGAAGCTACACAGATTTGTTAAAAGAGCATTGTTACCATCCAATTTCTTTGCTGCCCATAGTTGACCAGCAGTCTCAAGCACCCAGGCAGCTGACCTATCAGCTACTAAGAAACTGGAATGAAATACTGCATAGTCAACACTCTCCTGCCAATTACCACCCTGGCCATGTTTGTCCAGTGCAGTAGAAATAACCTCCACAGCTTCTTTTGAAGTAGATGCTCTTTCTAAAGCAAGTCTGAGAATTTAACAGAGAGAAAACTAAACATTTTTATCACTTCCATTGCTATCAAATATTAGCATAAATACACTGTTTACAGTTCAAAAATACTGTCCAGGAGTTTTGCATCCTCAAAATTAAGGAACTTGACAAACTATAGAAATAAATGTGTAGTTTTATGAGGAAGTAATACAGTTGGCGGGAGGGGTTAAGAGTTCGTTTACCAAATTATGTTCCCCAAAATGTTTACCAAAATGATCACAGGTGGCCATGTTTATTGAAACACTATAACCACTGTAATCTGCTAGAAAGTTCAGATTTTTTCAAACTGCCATTTAATATGCAGAAGCATAAGAGTTTGATGAGAAATATCCATTATCACAAGATGAGATACTTTTTAGCAGCTTTTCTTCTGGAAATTTTAAGTAAAGCTTCTCAAATGTAGCTTGCCATCCTGACCTTCTTAGTTACAAAAAAATGGGACTTATATATACCTAAATTATATTGCAAATTAGGTCTGAATAAACACTGACATAAAACCTAAGCCTTGAAAGGGGAAGAAAAAACACTCCTTCAGAGGTATTTCAATATATCAAAGAAGTTTCAATACATCAATACTGTTAGTCTATATTCAAATATGAAGTCCATTTAAGTTTCCTTTTTGAAGTTATTACCTATGGCCAGTAACCAATAGAATGATCTTGGAGATCAATTATTTCGGTGTATTAAACCATCATACTGTACCTTAGAAGGTCATGACCTAATAAACTTTCTGTCTTGTCTCTCTGGCCTAACAATTTGGTTCTCACAGCAGATAAACCAATACACACTCCATGCTCATTAGATCCCATCTCTGCTCCCCACATCCACGCTGGCTTGCTGAGAAATACGGCATTTGTGGAACACACCTGGTCTATTTCTATGTATGTACACTGTAATAAAAGTAAACAAAGAAAAAAAGTTTCAATAAACTGCATATCAGATTCTCATTGGACACTAGATTCTGCTTTAATATCTGTGTCTGATTTAAATAGAAATTAACAATAAAAGTTATAAAAGCATATTCAAGCAAACAAGAATTTTTCTTATAAACTGCACTCTCAGAGTTTCATGTTAAGTATACTATCATTACTACAAATTGGAGTAAGGTCAAATATTTTAGATCACTATTCACCTGTAACTTGCTTCCAGGTGAGTGTTTCCTTCTAGGAAAGAAGACTACTTCCTGAACTTCACCAACAGGTCTGCAAGAATTTTTTGCAAAAAGGATGACACCATATTTTGTTGATGGTGGAAGGGCAACAAATGAATCACCACCAAATGCTGACATGTCGATCTAATCTGAGGAATTGAAATGACGATAAAATTAGAAAGAATCAGCAACTGCATCATGTATGTTCTCCTAAAGATTGAAGTTGTTCTTGCATTGATTTTGGAAAGTTTCCATCAATAATTGATCTAAAGAACAATGCAATTCAGTGTCATACACAGGGGGTAAGGAGGGGGGGGTACTGGAGTGGGAGCCATGGTCCACCTCCTTACTTAGTCCTGGAAAGAATTTCAGTCAGGAATGTTTACATTCAGTCGGGTAAGGACAAGCAGTGAACACCCTTCCTTTTCAACCCACACAAAAATTTGAAAATATGTACTGCCACAACCTTGCATTTAAACATAATAGACCTAATTTATGGTCTAAATATGCCTAGAAGGTATTATTTGACATCATAACATTTTATTTTTGCTAGGGGAAGTCTCAAACACCTGCCACCATACATGGGAATCAGATTGAATGACCCCAGGGCAACATAACTCTGTCATAAAATCCTTGATCTGCCTCTTGCCTTTCAATAAAGGTTCAAAATGTACTTTTCTTCTACATAGCCTCTTTGAATTTAGCTAATATTTGATCTAGTGAAAAAAGGAAACATCAAGTTGTTGAGGCACTTTCATGAATTCTTTGACCCATTTACAGAGCAGCATGAGAAAGATTGTTATTTCCATTGTCTTTTAATGGACTTCTTTGTGCCATTGGCATTCCAAAGTAACCATATATACCATGCTACTTCTGTATTAAACCATTGGCTAAATTAAGCAACACACCAAGCTGTTACAGTTTGAAACTCTACTACAAAATCTTGCTTGCATCCACTGAAGCTATTTTCTTCTCACCTGACTTCAGCTGCTAATGTTCACCAGCACTCTCATCGTACTCCAGCACTCTCAACGTATGCAACACAGTATATTTGTAAAAGAAAGGCAACATGCTCACAGGGCCTTATAAGTTAACACTAGTCCAACTCAAGCTCAGAAACTTTTGGGCTGGAATTTCAGCATAATAGTTTGATCCGTTCATTCAGCACTACTCAGTGCATTGCTCATTCCCCAACAATGGGTTCAAGAAGCATCAAAGTATTGTACTAATGTTAGTGCATATAAACTGGATGAATGGTTAAATGAGCAAGATTGCCAAAGACTGTTAAAGTTTACAGTTTGCATGTGGAACTCACATGGGGAACTCAAATGGAATTTGTGGATATGCTTAGTTAATACTAAAAGTTTCACATAAATGTTAGTTTCACATTTAAATGTTTGCACAGAAATTTGCAAATTAATACTTTTCACACAATTTGCATAATATCATAATGTAGTCAGTACATCAATCCCTAGGGATATCATTTCATGGCCAAACGTTAACATTTTCGCCATAACAAAAAAAGGGCAGTCAACAATTTTTTATTATGATAGACTATAAATTTAGGTTGCCAATAAATACATTGAGAATACATGTCAACAAGCATAACGTTAGGCATAATTAGGCGGGGTAACAACAAATCAGTCGAATTACAAAAATTTGATAAAAAGCAGTAGCAAAAAGTACGTCAATCGTGTTATCAAAAATACTACTCGAGTTTGCACACATCTTATGATACTATTACAAACTGTTACTATTTACCTCTGCCTCTCCTTTATCAATCGGTTTTGACAGTCTTTGGTGTGAACTTAGTTTAGCGTAGGCTAGCTGTTTGTTCATACTGAGAAGTATCATGTAGCCTAGCTAGCTAGCTAGCCAATCTAGGTTTAGCTGGGCAGAGCCAAGGCAAATTTAGGTTTGTTGTTGTTTACTTACACAAAACATGTAGTAAAATATATTGAGCGCCACCACTTTAACGTATTACGACGTCGTCTGCTGCGTTTTACAATATGCATATCTGTACTCAAAAGACTTACAGTAAAGATGCCATGATTAGAGTGGTGGCCTTTTTGGGTGTCGTCCGTCAATTTTGCAATGCCAGCTTGAGCATAGAAGTTATTGGCCACATATTTCAAGCATGTTTAAATTCCATTAATGACTCCGCATTTCATAAAACAGTATTTGTCTCTGCATTCGTTGGGATTTGACACCAGTCACCATTGTAATAATGCATTGTGATCATATTGAAATCATTAAGGTTGAACGTCAGTTCAACCTCTGTTCTTGCAGTCGTGGTGGTCACTTCTTGCTTCATTCTTCCTTTGACCTATGATCTTGCATTTCAACAAAGTCAATTCTAACAAGCTAGAATATGTATCTAAAACCATGAGAGGGGTGAGTGCAAACCGTCTATATGCTTCGTTTCTATGATACAGTGGCAGCTACAACAGCCCCCACACTCCCCATCGGCGATCCCAACCCACGTACCTCGCATACTGCTGTGTGAATAACAAGAGATCTGTAGATGTAGCTAGATGTGACGGATCTCATTTTGGCAAAGTATTAGCATAGGTCTATCGCCGATTATGGAAGTAGAATTAGGATGGATACAATAACGTACTGTAAAATTATGTATATACTCATATAAAAGAAAGACTAAACACTGAAAGTCGATGCAGGATATAAGAACTGGTTGAGAACCGTGGATAAGGCTAATTAGGCTACCATTATAAATTATAGTCTCGAACATATATATGTCTCATCCATATTTATTTCTGTTATGTGCTCATATTCCGTGAGTTTGGCTCTGATTGCTAGATATCTCATTTACAATGAGTGCACATGATTCATGACGTCAGAGTACATCCAGTTTCCACATGATCATACTGACTGTATTCCCATCATCGATGCGGCGGCGATCCCAGTGCGGCCGTATGGCAAGCCGTTTTACTTTTTATTCGATATTTGATGATATCATCAAATATTTGGTGATATCAGCAAATAATTGTTGATATCAACAATTAATTGCTGATATCATCAAATCATTTGATGATATCATCAAATAATTGCTGATATCAACAATTATTTGCTGATATCACCAAATAATTGTTGATATCAGCAATTCATTTGCTGATATCACCAATTCATTTGCTGATATCACCAATTCATTTGTTGATATCATCAAATAATTGCTGATATCAACAAATAATTGCTGATATCAACAAATATTTGCAGATATCAGCAATTATTTGGTGATATCAGCAAATGAATTGGTGATATCAGCAAATCATTTGATGATATCAGCAAATCATTTGATGATATCAACAATTATTTGCTGATATCACCAAATAATTGTTGATATCATTAATTATTTGCTGATATCAACAATTCCAACATATCACTAATTCATTTGGTGATATCAACAAATCAATTGGTGATATCAGTAATTGATTTAATGATATCAGCAAATGAACCGTACATATCACTAATTCAGGCTTTTGTTGATATCACCAATTCATTTGATGATATCAACAAATCATTTGCTGATATCAGTAATTCAACCGTGACGATGATATCAGTAATTCAACCGTGACAGCCCGTCTTACAAGCATGCGCACACGATGTCAGTGTACTGTGCAGTACATGCAAATGACAGTGACGAGACAACAGGGTACGGGTAGCGTTACTTTCACCTTGGCGATGGCTGTAAATGATGAAGCACAGATCGTTCTTGACAGAATTTCTCGGATTTTGGGCGAAGTAGAGAGGCTCTTAACTGACAATGACAATGCTTCTGAAGCGAAAGAACGTCTTCTCCAAGCAAAGAGAAATTTAGAACGGATTAACGCGAGCATCGATGAGCACAGGTTCAATTTAATATCAGCTGTGCTAGATCAGCTCCTTTCCATCGCAGACGCACAGGCACAGCCAGGACACATTTACCAGCCTGTTTCTGTCGCCGACCAGGGTACACTTTTTACATTTTGGTCTTTCATATTAAACTACTTAACCACCACGGTATTATTTTTCATAGGTTTTTAGGCCTGGCCTACTCGGTGCTTGCCCAACGTTTGTCCTCCCTGTAACAAGTGCATGAGTAGCTACGGTACCACTCCCAGTGGCAGTAGTAGTACTGTGTAACTTAGTCCCCTTTCCCCTCCCGTTGATCGCTATAACCAAGGCTGAAATTAACCGCGCACCATGCAGGCGCCTTTTGGTGCCCGCTACCTGCCAAACAGCGCCCTTAAGAACCAAAAAGAATGCTACCAGGTGCCACTTTTTTTTACCGTAAGTGGCTCATGGTTCCACTGTAAAACCATGGAACCAGGAGTCACTTTTGGACTGAAAGTGGCTGATGGTTCAGCCGACCTTAATTTCATCCTTGGCTGCAACTCTCCAACATCTGCATTTCGCACCTCAGCCGTTTGTATAATGTATAATGTACGGTATATCATTACACTCGCACACAAGTTTGGCACTCTATATAATCTTTCATAAGTCAAAATGCAATGTTGCATGTGCCTGCGGCAGTTATAACATCCTCTTTCAAATTTCTGGCTACGTCACTGTTTGTTTGTGAATCTGTTTGTCATTTCTTAGTGACAGTGTGTGTTTACTTTTGCTGTTCAACAGGTCGAAGACGAAGGCCGAGATTGGAAATACCATTTGAGCAGTTGCATTACCTGTATGAAAAGGGTTATTCTGCAAAGAGAATGGCGCAACATTTTAAGTGTTCAGTTGCTGCTGTGAACAAGCTCCTTTACCAACATGGGATGAAAATGAGACAACGTTACACAAACATGGGTGAAGAAGACCTAACAGCCATTATTACTAACTTGAGCAAGCAGCACCCAAATAGTGGGACAGAGGTTCGTTCATGTCACAATAATACATTCTTTCATTCTGAACAATTGAAGTTGCAAAAGATTCTCAAATAAGTAGGTCAATCATAACAGTTGGTGGGTAGCTGTTTCTATATAAGATGATGGTTTTGTAGGGTAAGTGGCTGATATGTCACTGTCAAATTTAGCAGTGAAAATGCTAGTTTGTATCTTCCAAACACGTGTGTTTTCGTGTTAATAGTGGTACACGGCATATGTTTGCCTGTGTGGGAAAAATATCAACAATAATTACGTACATACCGTATCCCAAAGGTTAAACAAACTTTCTAGCATGGTCGCTCAGTAACAATAGTGTATGGTCTATCAGCACTAACTGGTCTTGCCTGGTAGTAGTTTCTATCAAAACTAGGCTGAGATTGGCAAAAGAAATTTCATTAGCAGAAAAAATCCAAATAGCTTGATCTCGTATTCTGTCATAAGAATTTATGGGCCAATTTTCTTCACTTTTTCTATATTTTTTCGCCCCCGTCAATGTAATTACGGGACCTTTTTTGGTCTTTTCCAGGGTGGAATTGCATGCTGCCCCCGTGGTTTTCGGATGCTGTATATGGTAAATGGATACCTTAGGAGCCAAGGAATTCTGGTCCCGCGGCAAAAACTTCGCTCCATGTTGCCTACAGCTGATCCGGTGGGAACTGCCAGTAGATGGGAAGGACCGTGGCCAGAAGAACTTACTTTGTTCCAACACCCAACAGTCTTTGGCATATAGATGGCCATATGAAACTCATTAGGTTTGTCGAAATTTTGCTCTATGGACGTGCAGGGAATAATTTATCCAGTATCACATCTCATTTTGCTATACAAACTCGTCAAAATGCTACACCAAATGGAACAATCTGTATCAGTTTTTTTGCATGCATAACCCGAGGGTTCTTAACGTATATACGCTTAAGAACTGAAAAAACCTCAGAACTGCTACGCAA
>JAAAKB020245920.1:0-11220 GCA_010014835.2 Apostichopus leukothele | reverse complement strand
GTGATAGAGTGATAGAATGATAGACGCCGCACTGTAACAATAGCTCACACCAGCATGCTGGTATGAGCTAAAAATTGCTGATTTAATCTTACAATCAAATTAATACAGTATCTATCGCTTCAAGGGAACCCAATATGTTGAAATCCAGTTGCAATATGACGAATATAGACTTTTTGGAGGAAGGAAGGAAGGACAGCGTATTGACATTCACTGTATGCGGTGTACTTTGAAAGGCGCTTAAGTGAGGCCAGCCACAAGAATGTACGGCGGATGTGTGTGAATGAATGTACATCACTAGTCATTAGTCACCCTGTAACAGTACTAACACAGGAAGCTGAATGATTTAATCATCATACCTGTGCAGACTACTGACTAAAACAAGGGCTGGGAATCTTCACTTTGGGGGATGGGAATGTCAGGGGTCAGATTAACACTTACTGTAATGCTTGCAACTGATAGTGTTGAAACACTGATAGTGGCTTACAGGGGGCTGACAAGATAAATAAAAGAGTTCTAGATGTGCTGTTGTTTGTTCTAGCTGTTTTGAAACCTAATCTGGCAGTAACACATTTTTATATAAAGAAGAGTAAATGTTTTGGCTAGAATTGAAGTGTTTAACTGTAACTACTGATCACAAGTTAATACACGTCTACTGTCGTTTCACCAAGTGAGCTACTGTCCTGGGTTCTGAGTTAGGGATGCTTACGCACACTTTGTTGGAGAATCAATCTCTTCCATTTTGATACCTCTCAGACATTGGCCGGATACTGATCATCTAACCGATTGTCAGTAAAACACTATCAACCCAAGAACAGCAAAAAACCAAAAATAGCAACAACAAAAAACCAAAAAAAAATGGATATATAAGTAAATGAAAACAGAAGAAGCTCCAAACACAGCTTAGAGGAGAAGTTCTTACTTTTAAACACGTTGAAGAGGACGATGGAACCGCAGTGAAGACCCACGGCCAACATGAGTATGTTGTCGTCATCGAGATGTTGGTAGTGACGGTAGCCGAGCTGGGTGTTGGTCAGTTTCTTGTGTGACACTGACGACCCGAATGCCAGTGACCACACATTACTATTGCAGACATACTCGATGACTTTGTGTTCCGTCTCGCTTCTCACCTCGTGAATAGATGGCCGGCCATTGTTCTTGCTGACAAATTCATTAAAGGCACGATAATCACTGTAAAGGGAAAAAAAAAGATAAAAAAAAATAAAAAATAAGATGATCAGTGAATCACTTTAAGGAGAAATATTATCTACCACTTTAACATAACCGTGTGACATTTGACTAGAAATTTGGGTGGTAGAATGTGGAAGAAGATTGACCCGAGGTGACCGGTCATGGTGGGAGGTCATAAATATAAACAAAATGGGAATGACTGAATATCTTTCATCCATTCTCCACACTCTAGCCCCCTTTCTCGGTTCCTCCGCTCTCCATTAGTACACTTCCCGTTCTTCCTCAGCACTCTCTTTTGTATCCCACTTAATCTACCTTTTCTTCCCTTCCCACCCCCCCAATTCACCACCTCCTTAATAATTAACCCACATTGTTACACCCTTCTGTACAGTTAGTCTCCATAGCCCTTTCATCTCCTGAGCTGATTCATCGCCTCTTTTTCGGTCTATCGTTACTGTATTCATCGGTCCAATATATCGTTGTCTGTCCATCTGTCCAGCTTAATGTTTCCTTAATGTTTCCTGAATGTGTCCTGAATGGGTCCTTAAATTTTTTTTCGTTTCAGTTTGACTTTGAAGGAGATCCTGCTTGGATTGAAATTTCAGGCCCTCGAACTTAAAGGAACAAATTTAATAGTGATGCTGTTCTGTTGCCACATAACCAATAGGAGAAATTTCAAAGCAAAAAACTTGTGATTACAGTATGCATATATTGCAACACATTGTCTAACTTATCTCTATAGCCAGGGTCCTGAATTAAACCTCCACAAAGCCAGAAAGAGACATTGATTGGAGCAAAGGACCTGAGAGAACTAAAGTCTAACTTTGCCTAGATTTTTCGAGCAATGTGTAGGTTAGAACAGTAGGGGTGTTCAAGACCCAGGGGCCTTGAGAGCTCGTATATCAACTTTTGTTGATTTTGGCGCTATATAAATGTCTTCTGATTGATTGATTGATAAGGGCATGGGTGGACCAGATGGAAATCTTTTCTGGGCCAGATTGAGCCAGGGTCTGCCCTATTGAGAACCTCCGCTCCACAGGGTACTTGACATGTGCCGGAGACTTAATTTTAAAGCAGCTCCACGACACTGGCTGTACTTACTATGTGTTGTCATCCCTGATCCAAGGTATGAGGCGTACGATGCCTCTTCCACTAGACCAGGCAAAGTAGCTATAATCTGGTGTGAAGGCTACCGACCATGTCTCCTTGCTAGATACGGTCCCATTCCGAGTTGAAACGGGGTTCAACTTGCATATTTCAGGTGCTTCGTCTGCGGAAGAGATGAGAAGGAAATAACTTTTGATCAGAATAAAACGGTGGAGGAACGTCCTACATACATTGCAGTCTCTCACACCGTGACCATACTGTACAGGAATGAACAAATCTGGTCGTTTCTGAACATGAGCCACCATTCTACCGTTCTGTGGATAGTCACTGTCGTATTAATCAGAGTCAGCAGTCTACTACCAAGTATTTATCAGATGTTCTTCTAGGTTGAAAACTACCAACCTGCATCCGTAAAATCGCTGCTCTGCAGCGTTTGACCAAAGTTTTCCCATCCCCGGATGTTGGTTGGAAAGGTATAAACGTTGAAAACTACCAAAACGATTCAAATCTCAATGTGTTCATGTTCGTAATTTCATACAGTGATATACGGTAGGACTTACCTGTACCTCAAGAACAATAGGTCATTGTCCATTCTACAAGGTCATACCTTGCATTGAAATCTGGAGATCCTTTACTGTTGCTTGGATAAAAGGGTCCAAGGACGCATACAGTGATCATATCAAAGTTAAGAAATATGCACAAACGAATTGTCCGGTCTAGGAAAGTAAAGTGCTATAAACAGCAGATGTGAGGGTACAGTAGTAGTAAATTTACAATTTGGTTTTGTGCTGGTACCATGATGAGAGAACACACACTTACAGTATTGTACTAGTCTGGAAAGGATAGTTTGATATCATGACTTAGGGCTTAGGCGAGGGTGTAGAAAAGAAATCATTGAATTGGTCTGTGTTCGTCCTTAATTAGTGTTTAATTAGAGGGTATGTGGAGTTGCAAATTACTAAAATGTTTCCAAACTGTCTTTATAGGCTATAGGTGCAGTTGATAGAGTAGAGTCAATCTGTTCAATGGAGATGAGGCACAGTGAGCGAAGACTTTTTGGAAGTAAATTTCGTAGCACTATCGACTTAACATGATGGTCTCTAGTCTCTACCCACTTAAATATCTTAAGGGGAAAAAAAGAGTCTACCTTGAAACATTGTTCACATCTTACTGTAGGCATTCTTAAAATGTCTACCTTGAAAACATTGTTCACATCTTACTGTAGGCTTTCTTAAAAGCAACCATCATTCCAAGAAATTGGGAAGTTGTATTGTATAGCTTCAATGAGGCACGTAAGCTGTATGTATTGGAATGTGGAAGGGAAAGCTTTCACAATGAAGCCGCCGCAACTTTCCCCTCTACCAATACATGAGATGATATCAACCAATTAGAATACTTTGTCAACACAGCTCACTGAACATAGCTGGGACTGTGAGATTGTAAGGAGTGGCAGTGTGCACTAGTATAAGGATGTATTCAGGAAGGAATGTAACTTTGGTATACTGTACATGAATGTACTGTACAGTGCTTGTAGGAAGTTGTTTGCATATTAATAGATAAGGAAATACATACCTGGCCACATAAATAGATCTACCGTATATCATTCAATTTGAATGAACATGACGTATTTTATTGAGGATCTTGAATCCTACTTTTCTAAATCATAAATCCATTGCTTACTCAGAAATTGAAAATATTGAAAACTGTAGTACTGCCTGGATAAATTAACTACACATTAGCCACATATATGAGATTGCACTGTAGACAAAATACATTTTGAGCTGTTGTTTTGAGTTTGTTTTTTTCATTTTGAGACGATACACCTGCCAGCATTACAGCAACATGCACCTTTTACTCACCATTTACATTTGTTTTTAAAACACAAAACATACAGTAATTTTAAAAGTAAAAAATTTAAATGATATGCATCACTACCCCTCTTTGGGAATATATTATTGCAAAGCTAGACTTTGGATTTAAATACAAGTGTTAGTATTTTCACAAATGGGCTCTTCCGTTGGAGAACAATGGTCAGTTGAACCAGGGAGTTGTTCCATAACAACTCCCTGGTTGGAAAATAGCCCTGAATAGGGAACTTAATTAAAAAGAACCCAAGTACAACGGAAGCCTATGACATCATGTCCAGGATTAGAAATATTACTCACATCTCATTCTATAGTATCTCAGTGTATACAGTATTGACTGCAATGTATGGCTGAAGCCTATGACATCATGTCCAGGATTAGAAACATTACTCACATCTCATTCTATAGTATCTCAGTGCATACAGTATTGATTGAATTGTGAGCGTAACTTCCAAGGTTGGTACAGTAGTTAACTCAGACTGTAATTTCACTGAACTTACAGTAGCAGAAGGATAATACATGGAAGTTCTAGATGAACAAGACTTTACTGTAAATCAGTGTTATTAGGGACATCTCTATAAATAGAGGCACATCCCTGGATCTAAGTTTATATTTATTAGTACAGAAATTTGGCACAGTGCCATAAAATCACAAGTCACGCCCCAGTTCCATTGTTTGATTTCAACCAAATAGTGGTAAGGAAGGGGTTTCAAGAGCAAACTGTTTCTTGACAAATATTTAGTATTTAAGTCAATCATGAATAGAAAACTGAGGGGGGACATTATGGATCAATTTTAAAGAATAAATTTATTCGATTGCACAAGATTTGAACCAATGAAACTAGGATACCTGGATAAAGCTCAGTCAGTATGCAATTAACTCTGCTTTCTTTTTGATGGCACAATGAACAGTACTAATAAAGGTACAAATAAAGTAGGTTTTTTTGTGTTGATTATACACAGAATATATAGGGAACAGTTGATCTGTGAATCACACAGAAAAATGCCATGCAAAATGTGCAAACTGCTATACAAGTGCAAAATATGAACACAGTATTTGCACCTTTTCTTTTGTACAAAACACTTCGTTGTATTTTGTATGAGACACAGTTCCATGCCTTCAAATCTGCTAACACAAAGAATTTGAATACTAAACTATTCCATAGACATGTACAGTATTGTACTACTAAGTACTAATTCTGATTATTGCATATCATTTATTATATATAAGTAATATTAATTTAATAATAATCATTTTATAAAATATAAATTAATGTTGATGGTACAAATAAATAATAAAAACTTACTCCTACATACTGTACTGTACAGTAGTACTGCCACAGTACAGTAGTTAGATTGAATCATGGAGGTAAAACAGACCTCCGTGATTGAATCAGCCATGAGGCAGGCATAGTACTGTACTAACAATTATACATACTGTCTGGCATTGCAGTGAGCTCTGAAGGCAGTTGACAAATTAAGTGTACAGAACTTTGTCAAGATTGTATACATCTTTTAGCCTATCTGGTAGCATACATGCCTATTAAAAGCTCCCATTGACTTACACAGTAAATCACAAAAGTAATGTGGCCTCTAAGTCTCTAGGGTAGTTAGTTCTCACTAGCAAAATGCCACACCATCACTTGATAGCTGACAAGTTGGCCGCCATTCATCAATTTTCGATATCATGACAGTGCAGATTTTTTGTTATGAGAGCCTGAAGATTTTGTCTGTTGTAATTAAACCTCTTTACTCAGTACAAGTTAGTACTTAAACAATTTTCGTACGCTGCTCCTGGGAGGCCTAAAATTGCCCCAGTTGACCCAATCTGTGCACCACATGTAGTTTCCATACATGCTCTTCAACATGCAAGCGTAAAAAAAACAGATCCTGTTTGCTAACATATCAAAAAAGATGTTCTCCTACTGCTTTTTGACAGTTTTCCAATTTAAGGAGAACATTCGAGGGGCAGACTGACTGATATAGACTCTAATAGGAGTTAACATGCCACCATCTGTTTCCTAAGCTTAGCAGCCTATGCAGGTTAATAAAACATAAATGGTTTTCCTGGATATTAAGTGATAGCCTACATGTATCTATGCAGTATGGCCAAGCCAACACTGATTGCAATATTACATTCAAGAATAGCACAGCAAATATTGTCATGTACTCCAGCCATGTACACCTGTCATTGTCTTGTACACATGTGTATTCCTGTCTGTAAATGTTTTGGCTGAAATCCAAGAGACCAGTAAATTGATGTTCTGTCTTATACATGTATGTATAGCAGCTGCTTTATATCCGGTTACAACAGGTTTTAATACAGCCCCCCAGGGGGAGGGGGTTGTGGAAGAGGGGAAGGGACAAGAGATGGAGAGGTAGGATATTACGAAGCAAAGTGATATAGTAGTAACCTTGACTGACACAGCAGTAAATGTTTGTTTAATACTCATAATTCAGACTATTATAGCACACACACACACAAACAGACATCCACCAGCAACTGATCAGATCATTGTAAAATTTCCTTTCTGTACCTGTGGTTACTCACAAGTTTGCGTATTGCCAACCTGTAGTTAACAAACATACTGACACTTTTTGTCAATTGGCTACAGGCTAGTACAGGCTAGACCCATTCAATCAACACCTGCCTAGAATGTTCTAATGCAACATAATGAATTATGCAGTTTTTATGAAATACAAAGAGTAGGAGGCTGGGCTTATAACCCAGAGGGTCACTAGATCAAATCTTGTTCTACTGTTTTAGCCATAAAATTGTTTTGCTCTTGTGTAGTAATTTGAGTAAAAAAAAATTTATCAAAAGAACAAACAACAACATATCAACAGATTAATCAGTGTACGTGCTCTTTGCTCAGATTGCAGTTGGGAAGGAAAAGTCTAATATTGTGTCAATTACAAAGTCGCCAGTCTAAACTATACATAGCAACAATTGCAGAACTTTGTAAGTTGAACTTATTGAATGACATAAGTTGGTAAGTCTGTAAATATACATCTAGTTAAACATTCTGTCCCACAGAGCTCACTGTCAAAACACTTAAATGTGTACTAACACAATGGCTTCAGGAAAGCATGTTATACTACTGTATACTATATGAATTGAAGTCAGTACCATAGATATGTAATACCCAGTTGAAGGTATATTTACACAGTTTGTATAAATGTACTTTGCACTTAGCTTGGTTATCATCATACCTGTCTGATTCATATCAGCATCTTTGACATATGTGGTTACCATATGTTTATTTCATTCTGTCACTCAGTAACCGATCAATGATCATATTACACCTATATATTTATGACCTGTATTTATGAAATTGATATACAACTAGGGCAAAACAAATAACTTCACATACTCTTCTTATTTGACAAACACACCCCACCTCATCCCGCCTCATAAAAAAAAGAAAAAAAAAGAAAAGAACTTACTGGTTTTGGATATTTAGCAACATTTGACGAAAATTGATCAATCTCAGTGTCTCTCCGATCTACCTCAGCCTAATAACAGGTAACATTCTTGCACTGCCCCGCCCCTGTCGAAACCCCTTCCCCTGAAACAAAACCCTTCCCCTGAAAAAAAACCCTCCCGAAGGTCACTGCTCTCTCCCGTCCAAATCTACCATTCAGAAGCCGGATACACATATCTTGTAAAAAGGATTAAAGTAATCCTTCAAATCTTATCTGCGACTGCATTCTCTGTAGATGTTTTTGAAACCAGAAGGAAGGTTACTTGGTCTAAAGTTACAGATCTACTACTAGTTACTGTGCAACAGTATCCTTGAAAGTCCCTCTGATACAGTTAAGATCCTTGAAGTAACATAAGCCTTCACTTGCTAGATTAATGTTCTTAGTTCTACTGATATAACCGTAACCTTCTTTTCCAATCAGGTTTAATAGTTCAATTCTCTTTTCGAAGAGAGAAGAAACTTGACTTCAAGACTTATTAGTGACTCGTGACATATTTCGGGACAGGCAGCAATTGCCTGAATGATGTAGAAGCAACTAAGTGAAATATTTCCAAGAATTACTTCAGAAACAGATGACCATCTGGAGAGATAATAGTTTCCTTTTTTGCCTATTGAAAAATATGGGCACCAACTACATTATGAAATCACTAGGTTAAGGATATATCTGTGTGTAAAACAGAAACATATTATATATGGTCATAATCACCTGTTTATATCATAACTTGCTGATTCTTTTAGCTTGGTCCACTGGGCATCCAGGAATGTGGACACAGCTTGTCCCTCCATGAATCAAAACCAAACGGTCAAGGAACGTTCAGTTGTACCATGGTTGTACTGATTGCGTGTATACTGTACCTCAGGTATAGAGTTTCTTTCATTCTGCGAGTGAGAGGCCATCTGTGCAGTTGATTGCACAGCGTGTGTCTGTCACAAGTCATCAATTCCACTGTACAGTAGTAGTAGTAAATAGTTTACTGTATTTAAGTATGCTTCACACAATGCGCTCATATCGACACTGTGGAACCATGATGGAGAAAAACAACTATCCATGTACAGTACATGGATATACAGCAGTGTATTTGGCATACAGTAGAAATAGAATAAGGATTACAAAAGTTCCCAACTCAATTAAATTCTTTCATGTAGCAGGTTATGGGGACATAAAAGTAATACGTCCACCCCTCATTACGAGTCTTACAGTATATACTTATTGTTCATAGCAGATGTTGTGATGGAAACTAATTCGATCAGCAATTAGCTAAATATTGTTACTGCTACTGAAATCACTTTAATATCATTCCCTTCCATCTCTCTTTCCTTTCATGTTACTGCTTCACGGCTCTATAACGGAACATTTTAAGGAACCAATCTGGGTGAATAATTTTGTGTAGCAGCATGTAAGTGTCTAATTTTTGCCTCTAAAATATTACATAACTCCTGTGTACAAAAAACTGCTACATCTTTGAACAGTTTGACAATATTGAAGTAGCGTTTTCCTACTGGATCTCAATTTAAGTTTATCTTGGAACGATAGTTAAGTGTAGAATATAGTCTTGTATACATACATGACTATTAAACTAAGTGCCGTAAACGCTGTTCAGCAGTTATTCTAATTTGCCATTTCCTTTTTTTTTTAAGTTTCTTCCCCAGAGTGCAAGTAAGATGCCTCATGGTTTCACATGAAGAGTAAACAGGGCAGTTTGGAAATGAAAACTATGCCATGAATCGGCTTATTGCTGTTAATTAGCCCTCATCTCAAGACTCCACATACATGTATGCTGTTATTTGATTCATACTCTGGAGAACATTTTAGAATATATAGAACTTGTAACATCTAGCAACCACCCCCAGTGAAGCGAGCAACACAGTTCAGTACAAGTTACAAATCAACTAAATTTTGAACAAGTACCAGAATTAATACTTTACCCACTGTCATCATTTTGGAAAAGACGTCATGATTGATCAATTCCTATTCATAGTAAAGTTTGAGAATAGTGCATAAACAAAAAGAAGATCAATGATTTTGCACGCTCTATTTTGCAAGACCCACTAAGGTGTCAAACATGGCTTTGGCCAGTGACCTGTTCATCTGTCCATTCAACAACCAGGTCATACGAGGGGGAGGGGGAGAGGGGGGAACCGACTTACTGACATTGATATTTTCAAAAATCAGTGTGGCTTGTCTTGCCCTAGGATATATAACCAATTTATTGTTTGTGGGGGAGACAACAAAAGTAGGAAACATTAAAATGGATATTTTTAATATCATACTGAATGGCCCCACTCAATACTGTCACGGTATGCATGGTGTAAATATATCTTATTACTGAAATGCATGATTGAATCACTCTGTTAATTCAGCCAGTGTTGGGTTACTTCAAATATCACCTAAATTTGTGTACAGATACATATGTAGCTGCACTGACAGACACTGTAGTCGATGTGCCCGTAAGTCAAATTGTAACCACCTTTTCGATCACAATTTGAATGATCTACAAAGCCTTAATAGGAACGGCTAAGCTTGCCACATTGAAACAAGAAAACATCAATTCTGTATTTTGAAACACTTTTTGCAGATTATTTTACCCATTCAGAAGAATTTGAGCAAATTGATTGCCAACCTTTTCAAGAATATTTCTTTCAATTTTTGGTAGAATCTGGTCTAATCATCGATGAAATCGCATAGCTGAAGGATATATTCAACTTAACCCACAGTGCAAAACTAGCGAGATTGTCATCTTAAAAGAATACATGTTCATTAATGCTCTTACTAACACAAAGTTACTGTATACCATCACAATGACTGCAAGTGACATTACACACGGTCTTTAAATGTAATATTTAGCAACAGGAAATTTACTGTAAAGGAAGGAAATGTTCGAGCTGTACAAACCACCGAGGACGAGTTGAACAACATTCCAAAAAGCTATGTTCTTTTTGGTCCATCAATAAGACTACTTAAATACAGTTTGAATAAATAAATTTGAACTTGAGATGCATGGGTTACAATACCTTCAGATTGTGATCATTGCTGTCCTTATAGTATTGTCCTATGACACCTACCAGAATCAATACAATCAAACAATTAAATACCTAAATATCAAGCCATGCATGTTGAACTAATGTAGCATTAAAGCTACAGCGTAGCACACAGAAAGGCCTAAGTCCTGTACCCTTCATAGCCTTGACTATGACAAGATTCCTTTCAGCCAAACACAAACAAATGCAGAAAATTCATGCCAGATTTTGCAGCTGTAACTGTAAGGTACTAAGGGGGTACCGTTATTCTCCGCACATGGTACTTTCAGCTGACAAAAAAAAACGGCTTTCCGCACACCAACAAAGTTTTGCCAGCGGCAAATACCAGGTTTTTTTGGAGGCAAAGAATGGCTTACCAAACTGATTACTATAGGTATTATACATTGAAATGATTTAGGAGGATGGAGAAGGATAGAATTTGGCTCCGAGACTAGTTTCTCAGGATATTGTTTTGTATTGTTTTATTTGTTTCAACACATAGTAATACAAGGTGAACAAGACAATATAACTGCAAATAAGTAAAATATGTGAAAGGAA
>JAAAKB020245809.1:0-11222 GCA_010014835.2 Apostichopus leukothele | reverse complement strand
TGAGATATCGTGTTTACAAGGTTTTCACAATTTGACCCCTGGTGACCCCAAATGACCTTTGACCTCCACCAAAAACAATAGGCTCCTTGTACTTAATGTGGTACTTCTACACACTAAATATGAAATTGGTCTGACCTTCCCTTCTTGAAATATCGTGTTTACAAGCTGGGCGTCACAAACGCACTCACACACATACGCCATCATGAATGCATAGGTTACGATTATCATCGAAACCAAAAATGGAATTCGCAATGCCGCTTTAGTGAAACTGATTGTGTTTTATAAACTGGAATGTTCTATCTCATAAATTCACCATCACAATGTGTCTTGTTTGTTTTTTGTGTGAGTATTACTTTAGCAGACATGTAATACCTGAAGACAATCTATTCTTAAAACGAGCATACCAACCACCGAGCAATTCCCTGCAACTTGCACATCACGTTTAACTAGGCAGTTACCTTAATGGAAGAAATTTCTCCAAACTTTTCAAAATCCATATCTTTGGGATTGAATCATGTTTTCATAATGTGGTTCTCACTATTAACTAACGTGATGGAGAAAGGTTGTTTCCCTCGCTATTTAAAGCGGTAAGATCAAAAAGTAACTTAGAGACAAAAAAGCAGATAAATGGAAGAACAAAAGTATGAATAAAAGTTAAAGTATGAATAGTATGAACATAAGTAGAATGAGGAACAATATGTATGAAAACAATTTCTTTTTAATATACCTCGCTATGTATGATAGTACATTATGTAGTAATCCTACTAATACCACATCAAGACAATTACACTTGAGGGAACCAAGTAGTGGTAAAAACATAGGTTTACTTTTAAATATTGATGTAAACAATTTCACTATTCATCAACCAAACTATATATACTTGAGAGAGAAAGAAAAAAATGTTGAATATCTGGAAATATCTTGAGCAACCTTAAAATGTGAAAAATCATTCAATTTATTTACAAGTCATTAATAACTGCATAGAAATGCCTCGTGAAATGTAATGGCTTATTCTCCCTCCCCACCCCCCATGCTCTGTTACAATGTAAATGATTCTTAGTGTCAAAAGAGTAGTAATAGTAGAGAGGTCCAACGTTGGTTCCGAAAATCAAGGCCAGCAAGTTTTCCCGTGAATACAGGAAATTGTTATTATATTTGTCTTTGCATATTGTTCAGTTTGGAGGAATAAATGTTCCATTTATAGGTAAGCATTTGACTTGACCACATAGCTGGACTACATATGCGTTTTACAGCTTGTATAAAATTTGACTACATTGCTGGAGTAATATAGCTGATAGCTAAACCGTAGCTTGACGATATATGTGATAGCTTGACTACATGTCATTATAGACAGTGACATCTTGGAATAATTTGCCAAGAAGAACAATTCAAATTTGTCCTAACTTTCAAGCTGCCCTAAAATACCATTAATTCCAGGTTTGAGATACTAAACCCCAAAAATTCCAAAAAAGAACCCCCTCCCCCCGGTCAGTGAGAAGTACAACATACAAACTTTTTGGACGCACAAGTTGAAGTTTAAAACATGTGAAAACATTTCCACGATCTCTCGCAATTAAACATTCTAACAAATACCAGTCCTGTCCACCTACCGATAACCGATAAATATTACAAGAAGCCTTACAAACTGCCTTGTCAGGCCTTCAGGATCTCTTTTAGAACAGCTTAAATTATTTCTAAATAGATTCAGAACGATACACCAGAGGTAATCAGCAGTATAAATATCAACACAAATGTCGCATTTTCTACCAAACATTGAAAGGTCACCAGTTCTATGCTAGAAAGGTCAAAGAATGGTCACTTATGAACTTCAAAACTAATTACTCATAGCAATTAACTATAATATTTCTTCATATCACTTCCTTTCAGTAGACCACAGCAATTATTTCTTTAAAGCATTCTTCCATACGGTCTGTAAATCACCTATAGTGGCCCCAAACCTCCAGACAGACAGACAAGTTTTGAAGAACTTTCAGCAATTTTAGCATGTTAACATTTGAGGCAAATATTGATGACTTTTTAATGGAGGTATTGTTTTTTGAATTTTTGAGTACACATTTGTGAATAATACTGTCTTTTTAATAATTGTTTTTCCCCCTTCAATACTGGTTAAATTTGACTCCAATCGTCTGTGTTACCCAAGACTACGTACAAGCGTATAATTTAAGTTATGCTCGTTCACTATACTGTAAGTATATATAAGTATGTGTTTGCAAATATTGCACACATCACACACACATTTCTAAATCTGCATTTGAGAGATATTACGTAACGAACATTTCATTTTAAAACAGGAAGAACATTTTGGCCAAATCTTCTACATAGATCTAGACTGATATTCTTAGGCCTGTCCTTGATCTAATACAATACCATCATAAAATTTCTCCTCCCTCCTAAAGTGAAAAATTGAAAAAAATTGCAGCCAAAGATGCAATATTTCTTTATCTTTACAGTCCCAATTAATCTCTTCAATAACATGTTACTTGAATTGAAGATGAAATGAGGACGTTCTTTGTGTTTGTTTTTTCCAATCTGTTTGCAGCCAAGAAAAAAATAAAGTTAATAGGGTATGTCACTTTTCTTTACATCTCATACGAAATATAAAACTTGACTTTGAATGTCTTTTTAAATAATTTGATAAAACTATTAAGAAGTAATCCAATGCCGCATTTACTTTCATACCACACCCAATCTGTAAACCATGTACCTAAAACTCATAGCCATTTATATTATCTTTGCCCTGATCTCTTAACAATGAATCATCAAGCTCTTCACTAAATATCTCTTCTTCTACCAATAGTCGCAATAAACAATTTTGAAGGTGTGTTTCGGGAAAGAGAAGGAGGGTAAAAAAAATTGAAAAATGAATATATCCAATTTAGGCTACGCCACGTTATAATATGACTTACAAAGGAAATGACAAACTTTCTATGGATATTTAACATTTTACATCCAATAGCCAGCACCAGTCTAGTAACACAAACACATTGGGTGACATAGAAGTGCAGTTAGCAACGACACTCCCGATATTTAGACTTTTGCCATCTTTTTTTTCAAACTACCTGAATGAATATAAAAATACAAAATCAAATGTAGAGGGGTGGATCAGCAGCAGCGAAAATAAGCCAACTACTCAGTACAATTGTGGGTCCCAATTCAGGGTTCAGTCAACTCCTGCGGTAGCTGCTGTATATACACATTATCAATGCCATCATCATCATAAATGTCATATCTTCTAAAAGATCTAATGACTGAAAATTCAATAGATCTATTGACAGACTATCGATTGATCTATTGATGGATTGCTGATAGATCTATCGTTTTGGATTGACTGACAGATCTTCTGAAAGTTCTACAGACAGAATAATTGATCTACTGAAAAATCTACAAATATATCTCTCGATCAAACTGGTCGATCGATTAATAGATCTATTGACAGATAATATTCATTTGCTCTGTTGATTTATGGATTTATGGATTAATTTACTGACACAACTTTTGATAGATCCACTGACAGAGTTATTGATCTACTGACCGACCGATGATAAAATCCTGATAAACACCGACTGATTAATCCATATTGGTCTATTGATAGATCCATTGAAAGATCTATTGATCGATCTACTGACACTTCTGATTGAGCTATAGACACTACTGACTGATCTATTTATAGATCTATTGACAGATAAAATTCACTGGTCTACTGATAGATCCATTGGCAGATATATTGAACAACTATTGATTGATCTACTGACAGCACTTCTGATTGAGCTATAAACAGATGTTTTGATAACACTACTGACTGATCAATCGATAGATTTATTGATATCCCTTCCGACTAATCTAGTCAAAGATCTATCAATAGATCTATTAATGACTCTTTCAATTCGTCTGTGTCACTGACAATGATGGTTCACTGGGTCTGGCTTAACATTCATGTCTGATTGATACTTCATTGTCCAACAAACAATCAATCCTTTAGATAAGCAATGATGCTTCTTTCAACAACTGAAATCATGTTCTGCACAAAACTGGAGAAGTTTGATTTCAAGTTTGGAAAGTCACAACAAAACCACAAAGACCTCTGTTTGGGCTACAACCAATATCCAGAAATCACAAAAAAAAAATGATGAGAGACACCACCTTAGGATTAAACCTAATAATAAACTAACTGATGTTTCTTCATAAACTAACAGATGTTTCTTCATCTCAAGCATCTTCTCACTTCCTCATCTGAACATCTCAGAGATTGATGGATGCAGCTCCTGTCACCATGACAACTGCTAGTCTCCATCATCTCAGCCAACTCTCCAGTTCCTCATCTGAACATCTCAAGCATCCTTTTGTCCGGACACTGCTAACCTTGCTGCTGTCGCTAATGAAGAGATAAAGAAACAAGAAAGTTTAAGTAAACAAAACTATCACATATGACTACATTAAAGGATGACTTAAAACCATCTCATGGTAAAATTGATTTGACCATTTTAATCATGGAAATCCCAACTAATATTTTGTGATGCCCTTCAAATTAAAGAGTTTGTGATGCCCTTTCAAACTTAAGATTGTGATGCCCTCCAACTAAAGATCATAACTTCAGCATTGTGTAAGGATATCAATGAAGTACATGAAATACAAGCAAAAGGTTAAGATATCACAGATCTACATCACAAAGATAAACTCAGTTTCTTTAAGTCATGGCAGGGTATTTTTAAACCATTTTTAAACTTACATATCTTCCCAGGTCAAGAGATTCCATAGTTATATGATTTTACGACATCTCATGGTGAAACACATTTGACCATTTTAATCATGGAACCCCAATTAAGATTTGTGATGCCCTTCAAATTAAAGAGTTTGTGATGCCCTTCAAACTAAATATTGTGATGCCCTTCGACTAAATATTGTGATGCCCTTCAGGATAGATGATCTCAGGTACTCGTAAATCATCTACCTCATTCACTGGATTCAAAGAAGAGATTTGCATTTATCAAGTGTTAATAATTACATAAAGCAAACAATCATCTCTACCCTACATGATAGAGATAATTTGAAATGAAAACTCATTTCAAAAGCTAGGCAAGAATTCATTATATATATATGTATGATATAATATATATATATATGTGTATGATATGATTGTACACCATCTCATGGTAAAACTGATTTGACCATTTTAATCTTGGATATCCCAATTAAGATTTTGTGATGCCCTTCAAATTAAAGAGTTTGTGATGCCGTTCAAACTAAATATTGTGATACCCTTCAAACTAAAGATTGTGATGTCCTTCAGGATAGATTATCCCAGATGCTCTTAAATCATCTACCTCATTCACTGGTTTCAAAGAAGAGACTTGCATTTTTCATAAGTGTCAATAGTCAGTTGCAACATTTCTGATTTTTATTCCACAACGAACAAGGCCGTTTAGTTAGCCACTATTCAGAAGAGTTTAACTTTGGAAAATTTGGTACAGACCAGTTAAACGAACAAGCTGAATAGTTTTTGCGGGAAACCATGTCCATGTGGCTTCAATGTGTTATATAAATATTTCCAGATATTATTTAAAGTAGTTTTATAGGTAAACAACTTATAGACACTTTTAGTTGCAAGTCACTTTTTTAAATGGTGTTGGTGTGGTGTTACCATAACATTACAATGCTGAAAAGTTTTGCAATCGGTCCACTGACATTAAAACAAAGACTTTTTCTTAAGAGAATTTTCATTGTAAAATCAATCGTGTTTTCAATTGTGTTTTCATCAGGAACAGCCCAATATTCAATCAGGAATACTAGAAAATGTCTAAAGGTTTTGATTTGGTTTTACAGCACAAATACTACTAACACCATGATGTTACCACACTAATACCATATCAATGAAGAATCAAGCCAACAATCATCTTTACCCTATATGATTGAGATAATTTGAGATGAAACACTCCTTTAAACATCTAAACAAGAATATAATGTGATTGGGAGATCACAGTGCTGATGTTTCTTACTACATAAGACTGAAGAGTTCAGCTAGTCTTGAAGTGACAGTTTTAAGCCACATTTAATTTAGATTGTAATGTTTTTCTTTCTAAGTCTTCATTTACCTTCTATTGACATCGTTTCCAGCAACAACATGTAACTTTCACATTCAGTACAGAGGGAAGATTGTAGTTTTAACCTCCTTTGTGGCACTAACAAATCGAACATTGACGAAATGTCAGCACTTTTCTTAGCTTTTGAAGTTTTTCTGAGCTTTTGAGGGAGCTGTTCATCTGAAGCATCTCAATCATATAATTCAAAGAAGACTGCTGGGTTTGCTCCTCCTTTAAAAGAATAGTTCAGAGTTCTTTTAAATTTATTCTAGATATTTTATCTCCACATACAATTCAAACTTGCTGTTATTATTTGTTTTGGGGGTTACAGAAAATTGAAGGCACTCTAAACTATTCTTTTAATAACAAAAATCTTGAGGTGGTGTCTCTCAAAACAATTATCTATAAGGTCACAAGCCATTAACAGATTCATCTGTAAAGAAACACAGTTGGCATGAAATAGTCAGCTTTAGGTTATTTGTTTCCACAATTGTTTCTATCTGTCAGATCTGTGTCCATATATTCAGTTTTAGACAGATTCCAGACCTTATCCAAATCATGTTGAGAGACACCACCTTAGTATTAAACCTAATCATAAACATACAGAAATTTCTTCATCTCAAGCATCTTCTCACTTCCTCATCTGAACGTCTCAGAGATTGATCGATGCAGGTCCTGTCACCATGACAACTGCTAGTCTTCTTCATCTCAGCCAACTCTCCCGTTCCTCATCTGAACATCTCAGGCATCCTTTTGTCGTGACACTGCTAACCTTGCTGCTGTCACTTATCATGAGATAAAGAAACAAGAAAGTTTAAAAAACAAAACTATCACATATAATTACATTAAAGGATGACTTAACACAGATTTAGAACATTGAATACTTTGCTGCTATTAGTGTACATTGTATTTTGCATATCAGCCTTAACCATCTTTGGCTCATAAATCTTATAGTTCTCTCCTTGTTAAGTACAAGGCCTATTGAATCAGATTACAAGTTCCACTTAGCTACAGACACTATATAACATAGAACAGTGAAACAACAATAATTCTGTGAAATAATTATTGTGCAATATTTTGGCATTTTGTGTAGCAATTTGGTCACTTTGGATGACATTGCAATACCAAATAAATGAGTCCCTGGTGGTAATGGTGGAGAGGTTTGTTACTTCAGCATTGTGTAAGGATATCAATGAAGTACATAAAATACAAGGAAAAGGATAAGATATCACAGATCTACATCTCAAAGAAAAACTCAGTTTCTTTGGTCGTAGCAGGGTTGTTTTAACCCTCTCACATAAACAAATTTAAATATTTTCACAGGTCAAGAGGTTCCATAGTGATATGACTGTACACCATCTCATGGTAAAATTGATCGGACCATTTTAATCATGGAAATGCCAATTAAGATTTTGTGATGCCCTTCAAATTAAAGAGTTTGTGATGCCTTTCAAACTAAAGATTGTGATGCCCTTCAAACTAAAGATTGTGATGCCCTTCAGGATAGATTATCTCAGATGCTCTTAAATCATCTACCTCATACACTGGTTTGAAAGAAGAGACTTGCAGTTTTCAAAAGTGTCAATAATTAGTTGCAACATTTCTGATTTTTTATTCCACAACCAACAAGGCTGTCAAGTTAGCCACTATTAAGATGAGTTGGAAAATTTGGTACTGACAAGTTAAATGAACAAGTTGAACAGTTTTTTCGAGAAACCATGTCCATGTGGCTTCAATGTGTTATATTAATATATCCAGATAGTATTTAAAGTAGTTTTAAACAACATAGATGTGGAAAGGTAATGCAGTGGCATGAGTAAAGGTACACCAAACTTTTGTTAGACTGATGGCCAGGAAGTCTCAAATATAACAAGATCTTTGACAATTTAGTTTCACCTTTTTCCATCAGAGTTCCTAATTTTTTATTTCTCAGGAACAGCCCAATATTCAATAGTAATACTAGAAAATGTTAGAAGGATTTGATTTTGGTTTTACAGCTCACCTACCAGTAACATCATAATATTACCACACTAATACCATATCAATGAAGAAATCAAGCCAACCATCATCTTTACTTTATATCATAGAGATAATTTGAAATGAAAAACTCCTTTAACAAGCTAAGCAAGAACGTTTTTGGTTCTTCTACTTGATTTATTGGAGGGGGGGATCACAGATCTCAGTGCTGATGTTTCTTCATACATAAGACTGCAGACTTTAATTTAATTTAAATTGCAATGTTTTTCATTCTCATTCTTTCTTTACCTGCTATAGACATTGTTTTCAGCAACAAAATATTACTTTTACATTCAGAAAATTAAAACAGAGGGAAGTTTATTGTTTTTATCCCATTGTGGCAATATGAAATCAAACTTTGCAAAAATGTCATGAGTTTTTAAACAAGTCATTTTGTTGCTTTTGATGGCGCTGTTCATCTTATGCATCTCAATGAAATAAGGTCAAGAGGAGGTTGTTCAGCCTGCTCCTATTTAAAAGAATTAGTTCAGAGTTCCTTCATATTTATTCCAGACATTGTCTCTCCCCATTTAAATCAAACTATTGGACATGGTGTTTTGGGGGTTACAATAAAAAACATGAAAGCATTCTCTTCAAAACCTTTTGAGGTGGTGTCTCTCAAAACAATTATCTATAGGTCACAAGTCATTAACAGATTCCATCTGTAAAGAATCACAATTGACATGAAATAGTCGGCTTTAGGTTGCTTTTAGGTTATATGCTTTTAGGTTATTTATTTTTAGGTTGCTTTTAGGTTATTTATGTTTAGGTTGCTTTTAGGTTATTTGTGTTTAGGCTGCTTTTAGGTTATTTGTTTAGACAATCCCTTCCGTCTGTTACATTCATGTCCATATATTCAGTTTTCAAAACACTTTAAACCTTATCCAAATCATAATAAGAGACATAAACTTTAGTTTAACCTAATAACAAACCTAGAGAAGGTTTTTTTGAAGTATCTCCCTCAGTTCCTCACCTGTACAATTCAGATACTGTTGGATGAAGCCCCTGTCACCATGACAACTGCCAGTTTTCTCATCTCAACCGGTTCCTCGTCTGAACATCTCAGAGATCGAAGGCTGCATCTCCATTTGTCCCGTTCCTGCCAACCTTGCAGCTGTTGCTTCTGTAGGAAAACCAGAAAACCAAAAAGGATTAGTGATTTCTTGGCAAGATTTGACAAATTTGGTCCTCGCTCTAAGACCCTTAACTAGGTTAAATGCCAAAGTTGGATATGTTTCCCTAAAATCATTCAAAGAATAGCCAAGAACTTGTAGCTCTCAAATAGCCCCGATATCGTAGATAACTTGAAGACATACTAAACATCACCAAAGTATACCTTTATCTCATGACTGCAGATTGAGGGGGAGAAATAGACATTAAAAAATGAACACAATCCCCACAGAGAAAGAACAGCACAGACATGATTGTAACTTCACTAATGCACTTTGCTTCTAAACCATTGAGCGGTGTCAGGGCGCTCAGAGAGATGGTCATCACATTGTCTTCTGACAAAGAACTTGACAGTGCCATACCCTAAGTGATACCTCGATTAACAATTGCCAATTAACAGGCTGTCATTTTTCTGTAGTGTTCATATCGGGTAACAGCTTAGATTCAAAAGGTATTTATATTTCTGCTTGACTTAATTGTTGTGTACTTACGGATGGTTGGCTTCGAGATGATCGGACATTCTCTCCTTGAACTTCTAAACCTCAGTCGGAGAAAGAAAGATGTCTGTGTAAATGGAAGGATATTGTATTAAACAGGGAATAATCTATCCGGTATCGCATCGTAAATTGCTATGCAAAATGGTCACATCACTATACAAGTGCAAAGATGTATAGCAGTTTTTTCTTTGTTTTTTTTTACACAGGAACACATAGCATTTAATAAGAGAGAAAATTCAGAGGCTTCAAAACTGATACCCAAACTTTGGAGACTAAATTATTCCATATTAAAAAGGCATTAATTTAGAGCAGTGTTGGTTTCATGGCTCAGAAAAGAAAATGAGAAAAATATGCTTTCTTGGGCCTATATAATGTATTAATATTGTATTTTAATAATAACATTAAAGTAGCAAATTATATTTGACATGTAGCACAAGCCAAACTCTGTTGTAAACTTGTTTTAAACATAAGAGATATTTTTAGTTGTGAACATTTTCAGAGAGTAATGGGTTAATGGCAAACTGATAATGTATATTGTGCACAATAGAGCTCAAATTGGTGATGCTTATACATACAGGGATGATGTACGTCATGATACGTGGATATACCTTGTTGATTGGCTCATTACTTAATTTGATTAAAGAGAAAGGAATATATCATCACCTGTTTAAGAAGACCAATCCTAATAAATAACCATTAATTTGTGCCATCAATTCCAACTCCCTGTGGCACAGTGGGGGAAGCTGTGAAGCCTTCTATGCAAACAAGCTCTGGGTTTCATTGATTGTGATTTGATCTTTGATCATTTAGACTTATTCAGAGACCTATTGCAGTGATAGTCATGTTGTATACACTAATGAAATACAATCGTTTTTGTCCCAATTATTGCTTATGCCAAAAATTGTCTCCTGTTGTATTTCAATTGTATTGAATTCAATTTCAATTGTAACTACATGGCATGAGCTTCATTTGTGCAGTAATCTATATGTTTATACAAGGTTTCCAGACTGTGACCTTTGTTGACATCAAACTACCTTTAGCCTCCACAAAAATTCAGTAGGTCGCCTCTTTTATGTCAGTGTTTTCATGAAACACAAACATATGGCAGATACACAAATAGGAAAAGCTTACTGTACCTGATGGGTATATTGGGAGGTACCAGCTGCCTGATCTTCTCAGCACCTCCTCCACCTGCCTCTACTGCTGATGTAGTGCAGACTTCCTTGCCACAGCTGTGTTCCCACCATGCACAGTGATGCACTGCAAAGTATTTCTGGCACTGACCTGTGAGAATTAAACATAGATATCATTAATCAGACACTTTTTGATATAATATAAAAGCTGGTAAATGTCATGACATGATAACTTACATTTCAAAAGAGTGCTGACCCCGCCCTCGTCCCCCGCCACCCCATAGTTCCGCTTCACTCACCCCATCGAC
>JAAAKB020245591.1:0-11225 GCA_010014835.2 Apostichopus leukothele | reverse complement strand
CCCTTCCAGTACTTGACACTGGAGCCTGCACTACATCTACTCTGTGGAGTTTACACACTTGCTTATTTCCCTTCAGGTAAACATCCTTCGTGGATAAATTGGTAATTTTTAAAGGGAAAGTCTTGACTCTTTGGGAGATATCGATAACACCGGGACTAATAAGCAGTCCCGAAGGCAGCCGGGCGTCTGGATCATATTCGGGAATTACATAAACTATCTTTCCTCTAGGGATCGTCGTCCTCGCCCTCCCTTTAACTAGAACTATTCTACCAGGTTGGATCTTGACACTGCTATGGTGGTCAAGATATACCCTCCAGCCACTCTCTTCTGTTTGGACCCTCGACTGTAACTCTCTATAGGCTGTCTGCCACGCTGAGGGAATTACGTTATGTTGTAAAAATTGTACCCCAAGGCATTCTCTACATTTCTCCATACAGCGGGATATTATATTAGTACCAAGAAGTAGGGGCACACCTTGGTTGTAGGGTGTGTCGAGGACAATCAGGGCACAGGTTTCATACTTCTCATCTCTAAGGGTCACATGGTCAGGGAAGGTTATTGTTACTCTCACGTAGCCTAGATATGCCACGCTATGTCCTCCGCCCCCTTTCAGGTCAATGAGGCCACGTAGGTCTCCTAAGGGCATGTAGGAGAGATATCTATTGTAGAATGAATTAGCTATCATGGTCACTTGGGATCCGGTGTCAATGAGGCTCTTACAGTAGACCCCATTAATAATAGCCACACTCTCTGATGCATCTCCCACAATCTCGTCTACAGGGGGGTACTCCTGGGGGCATGGTCGGTTTGGGCCACTTACTGCTCCCCGGGTAGAAGTGACCGTGGGGAGTTTAAATTCACCTGGGTTGGGGTTCTGCAAAACGTTGCTATGTGGCCGGACTGATTGCATCTAAAGCATCTGGTCTGGGGGCACTGACGAGCCAGGTGCCCTACAACCCCACATTTAAAACATTTTGGGGGCACCCTGTTCATTAATGGGGGTATATCATTCAACGTACGGGGTTTGGGGGTTGATTCCTCGCTCTCCTGTCTGCCTGTTCTTTGGAGCTCCTCAAGTTTCTTGGTTAGCTCCCTAACCTTTGCCTCCAAGTCAGGGACCACTGGGGACGGGGTTGCGGAATGCATTTGTACTCTCCCGGTCTGGGTATTTCTTTTGAGGTGTCTCCGGTCAGCACACTCTTGTTCGGCCAGACGTGTCAGCCGAAGGAGATCTCCAAAGTTTCTCGCCTCTTGGTAGTTGTGCCGAACGGCCCCCCTTACATCATCGTCCACGAGCCCCTTCCAAAACACTACCCTAAGGGTCCGGTCCACCTCTTCTGCAGAGATCCCTCCTCTGTCTTTGGCCTTCATGACAAGGCTTTCTAATCTACACCCAAATGCTGCAGTAGTTTCCCCTTTCTGCTGGTGTGTATTATAGGCCTGTGCTAGCAAGTCTGCACCTGATTCCACAGTTCCATAAATCCCCTCCAGCTTTCCAACTATTTCCTCGATACTTGAGTTTGGGCCTAAATGTCTAACTACCCTGGCCGCTTGGCCCCTCAGGGAATTCCTAACTGCATTCTCTATAACTTCCTTAGAGTGCACTTCTTGTTGCAGGAGACAAGAGATCTCATACTCCCACATCTCAAAGTTGTCTACGCTTAATTTATTGTTGGTCTCCCCAGCAAAGACCGAAATTCTTGGGGGTTGGATGATGGTGGTCCCCATGGGTTGGCGAGCTGGGGGAACTGATCCCTCTGAGGATAAGCTCAGGTTATCATCTTTTTGCACTGTGTAACCTGCTAGCTTCAAGGCTTTGATCATGTCTTGTCGAGACATCTCGCTTAAGGGGCTTTGTATCGAAAGGCTGAGGGAAATTCCCTTGAAAAACTCATCCTTCAGATCTGTCACTGCCTTTTCTGCTATCTCTGCAGACACATACTCACACAAACCAACGCTAGGGTCACCATCAAACCTGAACGATTTTACTTCCCCTACTCTACCCATAAAATTCTTCAACTCTTCCAAGTCAATGTCCCGGGGGATACCCTTAACAGTTACAACCTTACCTTCCATGGTTTCTATGGTTACGCAAGGGAAGACTGGAGTAATAAATATTAGTGTACACTCAGAAGGTCAAAAGTGTAAAGGCATGTGAAGGAATAATGGTTGTAAACTATTTAGGGTTATACTGTGCAGTAAGCTATTCTAGAAACCTCTCTGCAAAGACTGAAATGTATGCTACACGCTCAGTTGTAACATTAGTATTACTCATATAATATAACTTGTTAAGACTGGAACTTAAGATATGGATGCAAATTCTGCTCTCACTTTAAAGGCAATTAATTGAAAATGTTGGACATTAAAATAACATTGAAATTAAGTATGACTGGGGGAACATGTCGCCTTCTCAATGACCTAATCTCAGAGAAATAAATTGTAATCAGGTCCCATAAACGGGCGCCAATTATGTAGCCGGTCAAAAACGCAGTGACCAGGCGTAAATATATTTTTAAGTTTGGGAAGATTACAAGTGGCACCTTCAAATGAGGGTAGGGCCGGTTTACTCTGAGATCGTGGGGACAACTTAAGAAGGCGGAATGCTCACACAAAAACAAACAAATAAAGGTTAAGTGGTGTGTTTACTATGCACATGGACGTTGTATTAATATCAATGGGGTTACTTAAACTTAATGTGAAATTATATAAATGGGTGTAACTTACATATCTCGGAACTCTTACTTCCAATAACGACTCCACTGAACTTAATGGAAAAATAATACTTATCAGTCCCAACGAAATAATAACAAAATCGCGGCGCGGGTCGACCGAATACAATTATAAAACGAAATTGTCTCCTTGGGGAACTTCTAGGGCGGTGCACTTAGTTTGGGACGTCTCTGGATTGGGTGGTTCTCTGGATAGCTCGCGACTCGGGGAAATAACCTCTTGGGGCGTCTCAGCTTGGGGCGTCTCTAGGAGGGACTGTTCATCACTCGGGTTGGGTCATCGCAGGGGTTCACTTCTGGATCCAAACAAGGACGTAGAATTAAAATGGGGATTTATAGTTCCATCACAACAGAAAATTAGCGAAACAAATAACAGGGTTGCCAGATATTAGCACAGGATGAAATGTAGTTCTGCCTCCATTGGTACAGCTTCGGGTGATAAACTTTTATTAAATATGAAATTTCCTTGTAAAACAGTTCCAGGTGTTTACTAAAATAGAATATCCATTTGTAGAACAAGCTCCAGGTATCCACTAAACTTCTATAAAAACTCCATGGGTAAATAGCTTCAAGTGTCCACTTAACTTCTAATTAATTTAATACTGGTCCTCAACTCTATTACTGGTGAAGTTAGTCTAAGAAAATAATTATGATCTCGTGCCCAACCATTTCAAACTTAATCCTTCCCCTCTTCTCCTCTAACTATTACAAACTCGGCGTCAGTCTCTTTTCTTAATTTTCCCCCTACCATGATACCCTATTCACTCCATCCCATAATAATAAGAATACATCCCCTAATGATAAGAATACATCCCATAATAATAAGAATACATCCCATAATAATAGTACAAGGCAACTCACACATGACCACCTTAAACCAATTAAACACAAAGGTTGGTTCATTGAATATTCATGATTTAGCCTTTGTCTCAACTTTCCCCCTCTTACTCTAGACCAGCTTGTCCTCCACTTCCTGGTATCTGAGGTCCAGTGACCAACCAGCTGTCAATTAACACTTAATAGATATTTTACCAGACACATTACTTAACTTATGGTGTCCTTGGGTACATTTAAAATAATCATCTATCACCAAAACATTCCTATCTAACCCAAAAAAAGTTATAAAACTGTCTATTTCACCCACAGTTCTGAAAAGGGATAGACTCTTGGAGCCATTCATATATTCCTAGAAAATGGGACCACACAAAACAATTACTTAGCTTAAGAAAAAGACAGGTCGCACAGGGCCACCCGACCACTAACTGTTGCCATGTAGTAGTTAGCAATAAAAGTGAAAATTAAGGGAACTCCTCAATCTACCAAGTAAAGGTTATTCATTGTCAAATGAATAGAAACAAAAATAAGAAAATGAAAGAAAATGATTAAATGGATAAAAACAAAAGTAGGAAAATAAAAGAAAATGATAACTATACATAACATTAACCAGGTTATGCTCTGGTTACACTTTCCCCTTGCCTCTGGAAATGGCTCCTGACATTTCACCTTAAAACAAGTCACCACCACCTGTGACTTCTAAAATGACTTAGTGAAATAAAAATAAAAAACCACAAATATCACCATATGTAACTAAATGATATTCAACTATCCACACCTATACACTCACTTCATATCTGTTTCCATTTCACCAATCCAAGGGAACACTTGGTGCAAATAAAACACTTTTTAGTTGGTAATAAATCAATTCATGACACTCATAGACAATCTTGAGAGTAAACTTTGCAAAATGCAATCAATATGGCAAAATGTTAATAATCCTTGCACTAAATAGGACTGTATCCCACCATAACATTCACTGTTTCAACCAAGGAGAACAGGTTTCCCTCGTTAAATTTCACAGAAAAAAATATAAACAATTAGTTTCCTTATACTTCACATCATGTACAATAGATATAAGTGGATAACTCAACCACGAATAGTTTGTTAGAAAAAGAATAGTAATTGTTACTATTGGTTTCAACACACAAAACAAAATATGACCTTGTAATCATATGAAAATAAATGTAGTGAAATGTAAGTTATATACTCAACACGTCTTTGCAGATCTGTTTCCAGTGTAGCATACTGTAACAGACAAATACTAACAGATCATATCGTTTCATCTGCAACAATTAAACATTGGCTACCAAAGAGCAAATAGCCTTAGAAAACTCTTTTGGGAGATCCCTACATGACAATAAAAAATTAGTTTTCTCTTCCCAGGAGGGACTAGTAACCTTACATTGGTTTGCTATGTGAGCATGTGACACACCTTTGCGTCGTGCTGCCAATCTTGCCGATCGTCTAGTTGGTTGTACTGCGTGCCGTACTCGTGATCCCAGCACAGGGCCTGTTGGGGTGGACTTAGTCGTAGTCTTTGGGGATCGGGGTGCCGGTATAGGCGGTGTCTCTGTCGGTGGGGTTACAGCTTCTGGCTCCACTGGGATTCTTCTCTCTTCCAAACTAACGTTGTGCTCCGCCTCTTCCAATGTAGCATGCGGAGTAGTCACTTCTTGTTCCTTTAATATTCTGGGAACCTCGTCAGGGGTTAAACAAGCTCTTGACCTTCTAGCTGGTACAGGCCTTGTTACAACTGCATACCAGGATGGCTGATCATTTGTATCACTATCCTCTGTAACGTCAACTAAGGGTTTAACTTGGTTACTTTGTCTTGGTCTCGGGACTGGTTTCTTTGGGGTTTCTGGGGGGTCACATGTACTCATCGATTCTGGAATAGGTAGCAGTAGGTTTCTGTGTAGTGTACGCCTCTTTCCTCTCCCAAGCTCTTGCTCTACCACATACACAGGTATATCAGGGTTAACTCTCCTTAAAACTTTGTAAACCTCTTGACCCCAACGATCAGCTAGCTTGTGTTTACCTCTGAGGTGCACATTCCTCACTAGTACTCTGTCGTCTGGTTCAAGCTCATTTCCTTTAGCCTTGGAGTCATATACATGTTTGTTGTGTTGTGCTCTCACTTTGGAGTGTTTTGTAGCTAGTTGGTGAGCAAATTCTAGTTTTTCTCGTAGTTGCTCCGCATACTTATGGTGAGTTCTTGTGGATATTACTGGTTTAGGGAGTTGCATTGCTACATCCGATGGGAGGATCGGGTTTCTACCAAACATGAGGAAATAAGGTGCGTACCCAGTACTTGAGTGTTTAGTAGCGTTGTATGCATGACATAGTGGAGCTACAAACTCTTTCCAATTTGCTTTCTTCTCTTCAGACAGGGTACCTAACATGTCAAGAAGGGTGCGATTAAATCTCTCACAGATTGGGTTGCCTTGGGGGTGATAGGGTGTTGTCCTGGACTTTCTTATTCCTGCAATCTTGCAAAGATGTTGGATTACTTCACTCTCAAAATTACGGCCTTGGTCAGAATGTAACCGGGTTGGGAAACCATAATGTACAAAAAAATAATCGAATAGGACACGTGCTGTAGTACGAGCAGTCTGGTCTCTCGTGGGGAATGCCTGGGCATACTTCGTAAAATGGTCTGTGACTACCAGAATGTTCTCGTACCCTCCCTTTGATTGCTCAAGGGATAGATAGTCCATGCATACCAGCTCCATTGGGGAAGATGTGTGGATGTTGACCAGCTTCGCCACACCTCCTGCTTTCTCATGTGTCTTGCGACGGATACATCTACCACATGATTTGATATAGTCGCTCACATCACCTGCCATCTTTGGCCAGAAATATCTTTCCCGAAGTAGCTCTAATGTCCTTTCTTGACCCATATGTCCTACTTCATCGTGCAGTCCAGCCATGGCCTGACCTCTATACAGTGGGGGTAGGACGAGCTGATACACATTCTCTCCCTGGGGATCGTTATAGCATCGGTACAGTACTCCATCTTTTAAAAGAAATTTATCCCAATGTCGGAGTAATTGTTTAACACTTGGGGCCTCTGCTACGTACAGTCTTCTATTTGGGGGAAGGCCTCTCTCTAGGTATCTAATTACTCGATAGATATCTGGATCTCGCTTCTGTCGATTCTGCCATAAATGGGGGTCGCTGCTCATCAGAGACTGGGGTTGATTTAAGTCAGTATCAGTACTACCATTACATTCCATATCTAATGCTCTTGTTTGGGAGCACAGGGTCTCTACCATGGGGAGTGGGTTCTCTCCAACAGTGCACTTTGATAGCAAATGAACTTCACATATTGCTTGTACTGTGTCTCCAGTTATGGTGTGGGAGTCGTCGGGGTGGGGTCTGCGGGACAGTCCATCTGCATCTCCATTCCTCTTACCTGGCCGATATTGAAGGTCATAATTGTAGGTGGATAGAGCTGCCAACCAACGATGTCCTGTAGCATCTAGTTTAGCTGTTGTATTTACATAGGTGAGGGGGTTATTATCTGTCAGGACAGTAAATTTACGACCGTAAAGGTACTCCTTAAACTTCTCTGTCACAGCCCACTTCAGAGATAGAAATTCCAGTTTATGTGCAGGGTAGTGCATTTCACCCTTTCTAAGACCTCTGCTCGCATATGCTACGACCCTCTCTTTCCCATCTTGTTTCTGGTATAATGCTGCCCCCAGCCCCAGTCCACTGGCATCAATGTGTAAGACGAAGGGCTTAGAGAAATCGGCAAAAGCAAGGATTGGGGGTGATGATAACTCCTTAACTAGTGTCTCGAATGCAGCTTGGCACTCAGGGGTCCAATTCCAGGAGGGATCCTTTCTCTTCCCTGGGGGATGGGGTCCTGCTGTGAGGGCATGTAAGGGTTTCGCCATCTTTGAATAGTCCTTGATAAATCTACGGTAATAACCTGTAAATCCTAAAAATGAGCGTACGTCGTGTACACTACGGGGTACGGGCCACGTCTGGAGTGCTTCAATTTTACTAGGGTCAGTCTCCACCCCCTCCTCGGATATGATGTGGCCAAGGTATTTAACTCTTTTACGGAGTAGTTGGCATTTGGAGGGTTTCACTTTAAGGCCGTAATCTTCAAGTCTCTGGAAAACTGCTTTCAATCTGTCGAGGTGTTCTTCAAAGGTACGAGAAAAGATTATAATATCGTCAAGGTACACAAGACATTGTTGAAGGTTAAGGTCACCCATACACATCTCCATGAGTCGTTGAAAGGTTGCAGGGGCATTAGTTAGACCAAATGGCATTCGGTTACACTCATAAAAACCAAAGGGTGTCGTGAAGGCTGTTTTGTACTTCTCTTTCTCTTCTACCTCTATCTGCCAGTATCCACTTTTGAGATCTAGGGAGGAAAACCACTTAGCACCTGCCAGGGCATCCAGACTCTCTTCAATACGAGGTAGAGCGTATGCATCTTTAATTGTCTTGGCATTCCATTTACGATAGTTGTCGCGTCCGTCCCAGTACGGTAAGGCACTACAACCCATGAACACCTCATCCATGAGCCTCTGGAACGTACTACTACTGTTCTGCATACCAAAGGGTAAAACATTGTAACAGAACTGACGAAATGGTGTCACAAAAGAAGATTTCTCCTTTGTTAAGGGATCAAGGGGGACCTTATAAAACCCTTTTGTTAAATTTAGAGTCGAAATGTACTTAGCATGTGGGATGTCATCTAGGGTCTCATCAATTATCGGCATTGTGTACGGGTCAAAATTGATGACTGCATTCAACTGTCTGATATCTGTACAAATACGAATTGCGACACCTGCTTTCACAACAATTGGTTCGATAACCCCAACTTTGAGCATACTATCCAATTCACTCTTTACCTTCCCCTTTAAAACATGGGGAATTCTGTAAGCCCTACGATACACTGGAGCATCCCTGGTAGTCTTTATGATGTGAGTAACCAACGTTGTTCTACCTGGCACATCAGGAAAAACTATTTTTGCAAAGAATTATGGATTTCTTCCAACTGTTTATCCAATAAATCATTTGGTAATTCTATATCCTGCCATGTTTGTGTCTGTAAAGGATGCATGACACATGCAGAGTAAATGCATTTCCTCTTGAACAAACATTCATCATCAAAAGGTAAGCGATCATCATTATTCCCATCTGCACCAGTACATACATTATCTATGACTGAGCTAGTAAAATATCACTTCTCTCATGAAACTTCTTACACAGATTTACATGGACAACTCTACGCACACGACGTTTGTTTGGCATTAAAATTTCATACTTGACTTCATCAAGTCGTCTTTGAACAACATAGGGACCTTGCCACTTATCTATCGGCAGGAAAGCTAAAACTTTTTTCCCCGGTTTAAATACACTGTAAGAAGCATTCCTATCATAATACCCCTTCATTTCTGCCTGATAACGCATTTAAGTTTCATTGGCCTCAGCCATCCACTCTGAAAGTCGTTCTCTCATTTGTAGCAAGTAACTTGGGATATCAGTTTGATCGCCATCTTCTGATATCCATGCTCCCTTTAAGAAACTTAAAGGACCACACAACTGGCGGCCATACAACAATTGGAACGGAGAGTATCCCGTAGCAACAGAGGGAACCTCTCTATACGCAAAAAGCAGGAGTCAAGGATCTTAACATATTCTTTAAAGTTCCATGAAACCGTTCTGTTAAGCCATTGGTTTGCGGGTGATAAGCACTAGTGTTAATTTGCTTAATATGCAACTTGTCACACATTTCTTTTATAACTGCTGACATAAAGTTAGTACCTTGATCATGTATGATGTGCTCGGGCAACCCAATTCGAGCAAAAACCTTTATAAGAGCATTCACAACAGTTTCTGATCGAACAATTGATAAAGGTATAGCCTCAGGGAACCGTGTGGCATAATCACATATTGTGAGGATGTATTTACTTTACTTTCTTGTCCTTGGAAGCGGACCAACAATATCAATCCTCTTAAATGGGGTATCAATCACCGGCATCGGGAGCAGTGGATGCTTACGTTGCATAGTACCCTTGTCTATAAATTGATAATTTGGGTGGTGGTTACAGGCAGGGTCAAGGCATGTTGGGGTTAGGGCTAGTGTGAGTGTTTTAACAGCATACAGTCAAGCCGAGTCAGCTGGTTGTGGTGTTATCTGTTATGTTTTACCAAAATTGCATTATAAAATCATGCCTAGGCTAGGCTAATTATTAATAATATTATTCTTTATCAATATATTTACCCTGCGAAGCAAGTGCAATATGCACTATCAATTTGTGCTGGTGATTTACGCAACGACTGCGGCTTCAAAACGAGCCTCCGCTCTTACTTCCGCCAGCAAGTCGACCACAACCGAAGGCAGAGTGTAACGCGGGCACACCTTTGAATACTTAAGAAATGTAATCGATGATGGACCTATACAACATGCTTGACTACCGTGCGCCAAATGAAATAACGACGCTACGGTAAACACGCCTAATATAAACCTATAGTAATAAACGTAGTACGGGTATACGGACTGCTATGGATAAATATTCGCTAAACTGATAACGTGCGCAATAAAACTCTGACTAGTTGGCATGTGCGCGAGAGGTGTAAAATGGCTAGCGAAATACAGAGAGAACTCGCGACTAAGCTAATTCTGAGCTCAGAATAACGCACTGATATTATAGCTGCTAAATATACGCCTAAACGCCTTTGGAATAATTCTAAAGAAGCGCAATCTTAAGGTTAAATCAAATGCTAAGGAGTTAGTATCTTAATTTTATGGTCTTATCTAATTCACGGCACTTGTTGGAGAGAGCGTGTAAATAACGTAGGCTAGTATATATACCAAGAAGTGAGGTCAAATGTCGACGACCATTCCATTATTGCATACCGTCCAGTTGACTCGAACACCTCCAAATCAACATAGGTGAATGAAATGTGATCCACTACAGGTCGGCATTCAGTTCTCAAGAAACAAAATTTTGAGTTATCATCGATTTTGTTGTAGTAAACTTGCTTCACCAATCCTTAAGCGAAGTAACTATAAGCTTCACCATCCTTATAGTCAGCCATCAGCCTATTTCGCAGGGGAATGTTGTCCAGATTTTGTAGATATTTTCCTATGTCTAAAGCCATAGTTGGAGGCCAATGGGTTATTCCCGACTTTTCTGGTAGCCAGTTTTTAAGTCCAGTTGGATCTGGCTGCTTTCCATTTGGAATGTGTAATAGTTAGTCGTACTGTTCCGCTTTCGCGGAATCACTCTCTGTACTTGTTGGCCTACTTTTCGACTTAACGTAATCCGGCATCCGTAGAGCTGCGAACACGAGTGCAACAAGTTCCTCTTTTCTTCCCGAGACTTTCAGCCCACGTTTCCTTAAAAAGTCTTCAATAGTCTTTACGTTCCATAGTTTCATTTCGTCTATAGATGGTGAGTCGGATTCCATTCCTTGTGGGAAATTTTCGAACATTTATTTGCAGATTTTGCTTCCATCTTAATTTTTCGTTCATAGCGTGTGTATGCAATATGCAGTATATACATACTTTTGACCTATTGCGCAATATCACTCCATGGTGTAATTACGAACTAGCTTATTATGACGTTGAATGAATTGTTAAAGCCACCTCCGGTCACACAAATCAAATTGCGAAGTACAGCTGTCAAA
>JAAAKB020245480.1:0-11226 GCA_010014835.2 Apostichopus leukothele | reverse complement strand
ATTCTGTGCGTGTTTTTGTCCCTTCTGTTACTGTTACTTGTCATTTAGCCTTTGAAGAAGATCCTGCTAGGATCGAAGCGTTAGGCCAACTTACTTTTACCCATTCTCCTACACAGGCTCTCTAGTGGATAAGCAGTTTGCTAACAGTTTTATTTATTTATTTTTTTTTGTATAAGAACTAGGTCAAGCCTTTTTTTAAATTTTGTTTTACCCTGGATGATTTTGCAGAACCTATGGTAAATATTGTGGTCACTTGGTTGAGATAGACTGTTGGGATGTCAGAATAGTTCCCATTTACTTGACTTATGGTGAAAGCACTTATCTAACTCTGATACTTACATTACCTGTTTGTAAAGGCAATTAGCAAAAGTTACAGTGATTGAAAATTTAATTTCCTATTTACTTACATGAGCACTCTAAAATATACATGTAATAACTATTTCACCAAATAATAATGGTTACAAAAGCAAAATTACTTTCACCAAAAGCTTTTGATTTCATTCAAAAAATCAAAAGCTATTGTCACCAACTAGTGTTTTATTTAGTCAATTACAAATGGGCCTGCTCAAGTAAATAACCAAAAAAGTTTACCAGAATATTAGCATCATAAGTGTATCAAGTTACATTTACTAAAATCCATACAAAAATGTAACGCACAGCTTAGTGCTCAGCAATTTAACATCAAGGAAAGCAAAATAAGAAAAAAAAAAGAGGGAAGTTTAAATCCATTGAGCTTCCTGAATTTTAGATTTCTAACACCTAATTTTAGTTAAGTTGTTACTGTGAACACTACATGCAGTGCACAGTGGTAATGGAGGACACAGTTAGTCACTGTGTACAAGTCCAAAGGTTAGGACAACCCATTGATAGGCAACACACTGGACATGTAAAGTGCAAGACATGTTACATGAGGTAGAACTTTTGCATTGTGTTTAGTGAATAGTCACAGGAAATAAAAAGCTATAGGCTAATCGCTATGCAAAGTGCAAAGAAGCAGGTTTTATACACAGAAACCATAGTACTGTTTGTTAATTTATTTATTTGTTTTATCGCTAATTGTATACAATGGGGAAGGAAGTCTCCTATAAAGTCTTACAAAGACTTACTGTAACAAAGTAGGGGACTTCCTGTATATTATGAAAGGCAATTGAAGAGCCTTCGAAACTACACGACACAAAATTTGAACACTAAATATAGAATAATATCCTTTCTTATCCTCAAATGAGTTGAATTGAAACAAAATCCACCAAATTGAAGTATATATGGTTAATAACTATGAACTGAAAAATCCATCTCTGTCATTCTTACTGGCTGTAAGCTGTTTACAAAAATGCTTTCCATATAAAGAGCTTCTTGTGGAAGATTGCTAATTCCAAAAATACAGAAAGCTTATTGGTGAAAAACTTAGACCAAGAAATATAATGTTTAACTATTTTATTAAAATATAAGTAATTGGGCTTTTTGGGAAAGTACTGTAGAGTACCACAACACAACTACATTATACAGTAGTACTTCAAGAAATTTCTTTGAAGTCATAAGAAGTCCTTTCCTGGACACAAACAGAGAAATTCTCATTTTCTAAGCTTGCTGGGCACCAGCTACTTAATGCTGCCTCTTCATGATGTACAGTAATTGTTAGTGGGTATGTACTAATAATGTTGTACAACGAAGTTAGGAACATATCGTCCAAATTTTAATGTATAGTGCACTTTGTTATACTGTACACAGCTTACCGTCCTTCAACAGTTTTCACTTCCCCTACCTAACGGCCTAACCCTTTGCAATGTTTATTCGCGATCTCTTAATTTAGCCATGAATCGGTAAACTGAGATGTCATTAACTTGTTCCTGTAGATCAAGTGTTGTAGTTACTGTAGTTGGGATAATGATCATTTTACTGTCTCTCCTTACAAGTGTTACACGAAAGACTCTCACTTCCATTATTTGCAACAAAGTATATACAGTACTGTACATAAGACCATGTGTGCACAAAGAAATGTACATGTGCAGTACTGTAACTTTGTACAATATGCAGTACATATCTTTCAAGTACTTAGTATGAAATGATCTTCACAGTTCACCGATGGTTTGTGATTTTGTGAATAAATCAGAGAGAATTTCAGGAATAGTCTACATCGTAGATATTTGGAAATTTTATAAGATTTTCAAATTAAGCAGAAAGTACATTTGATGTACCTTTGAAAATAAATTGGTGGAATAATACAGAAACTTTCAAACTAGGCATTTCTATGGTTCCATTACCAGCATTTGTTGCAAACTTTGATGTATATTGTTCAAAATTTGATGGTCTAAACTTCCAAGAGAACCAAATTATGGCCTTGAATAAAGTTACCTTCAGTTCTGAATGTAAGTTGTGAACAAAATTAATTTCCATGTTTGAATTTTTTTCATTTTTTACGTCAACATGAATTACTATCATGGTTGCTCTTTGTTTGAGAAAATGGCTGTAAATGCAAGGCGTTGGAATTTTTTTTTTCTTCAAATAAACTAAAGGTACTTTACTTAGAGCCAGGTTAAAACTTTCTCCAGAAAAATTTATTCAAAAATACTATGATTTGTGCAATTAAATTTACTCTTCAGTGAAGACTTAATTCCTCAGAATGGCTTATATTATTTAATGTTACAGCCTACTTTTTCACGTCAGTTTTCACCCAGTTCGAGTCACCCCAAGATTAATGTATATCCTCCAGTTACAGAGTTGTTGACCATAATCATGGACGTTAAATATGAATCTAGGTAGACTGACTTCGGTCAGCTTGCGGCTTTGATAAGCCAATGAGACTTCTTTGCGAGTTCATGCTTGCAGGAGGATCTAAAATACATACATACATACATACATACATACATACATACATACATACATACTGTACATACTTTGAGGAATATCCTTACAGTATCTGGGAATCTTTACTGTTTATGTACATCATATAAATATTTCAACTTGAGTCTTAACATGTACAGTACATGTTAAGACTCAAGTTGAAATATTTGCTGTATACTGACACTGTACTCTCTCTAGAGATAAATCTACCATAGACCACTGACTGAGAACAGTACTGTACATTAAGCAGACCTCAATTACTGTAAATGTTACATTAGTACATACATGTGCTATTAAACTCAACAGCTGCCAGTACACTCTATATACTTTTTCTCTTGATTAAATTCCTGGTTGTCAAAACAAATAGCTATACTTATGATGCGTTCATTGATCAATTTTAAGTATTGATTTTTTTATTTTCTTGGTTTTTTTTGTCTCTTTCTCAGATACTGCCTTTAAGCAGCAACGTCTACCGGCATGGCAACCGATTCTGACCGCAGGGACCGTTCTTCCTATGTTCTTCTTGGTCGGCATTGCGTTTATACCTCTGGGTGTTGGCTTTTTGGTCACTTCCAATAAGGTTAGAATTCATGGGAGATCTGTGTAGACATTGAGAATTTATGTCATAGAAATCTAAATGTGTCCCACAAATATTGAACAGTTAGAATCATGAAAGTAATAATTTGGTAGTGTTTTTTCCTTTAAAGCTTTGTTTTGAAATACTGATACTTTTTGCATTGAGACATGTTCATAGATCTTTGACACAATGAGGGAATACTATAAGTACAGTAAATGTGGTACAGTAGTGTGCAGCATTATGCATGAGAGTGGGGACAATTGGGGGAGGGGAGGGGAGGGTGGAGGAATGGATCTAAGTTGAGGCTCAAAAAACAGCATTTACCTTCCCTTCAGCAATTACTATTACATATTCCAATTATTCTGATTTTGTTTTGTTTTAATTACTTATATAATATACACTTGCCAAGCGTTGCCCATATATGCAAAAAAAAGGTTGTAAGGAAGACTGCATGGAATTCCCCACCCTATCCACCCACCGCATCTCAGACTAATCATCATCCTCCTTGAATTGTCAAATTTAACATTTTCAAGAAAACTTCACTTCCCTCATACAGTAATAGACCTGTCACCACCACCTACAGTTATGAATATGCATATTAAAATTGCAATGTTGTTTTTAATATTGAAGTAATTTTCACCGTTCTTGTCATAATTACCAGGTCTATGAAAGGATCATCGAGTACACAAACTGCAGTAGCGTAGACCAAGTTAACACCACTTGCGACGATTATCTGCGTAATAATACTGGAGGCACATGCAAGTGTTACGTGGACTTCAATCTAACAGATGATTTTGTGGTAAACAAAAATATATATTTTGCAACTTATGATCTATAATTTCTAATGCATTTACCTATCTATGGATTCATCATGAAATTCCATTTAAAATGGATTCAACATTACTGTATGAAACACTCGGTGTCTACTGTACGTGACTTGTTTAACACGTTCCCGATCAAACAACTCTATATTCATATTTTATCTTTAAATTTGGTTTTCATAGTTTTTTATACTTTTCTACATTTATCTACCATCTTCTCCTTTTTCAATGGTCACTAGTATTGTTAAAAGATTATATTTTTTTCTGGTGCCCTCCATAATCGTATACTGTAATAAATAATTTTTGGTTCTGCACTTTTATGATATTGCTGTACAATCATGCATGAGAAATAAATTATGATGGGATGTCTTTGTTATAAGAAAACAGCTACTGTACTGTACGTTTGGTTCTACTTGATGTATTTGCCAAATTTATATGAGCTGATGTACAGTACAAGAAACCATTGCATTTGTCTTGCACCTTTTCAACATTGAACTTGATGGTATTATAGTTTGAAAGCTTGACATGTGTGTAGCTTTCTTGATACATAACAATAGAGAGTGACATTCTTCTCCCCTGTGGAGTACCTCCTTTCACTAACATTCATGTGTGTCGTCACATGATCACATCTCTCTCCCTCTCTCTGTCTCTCTATCTCTTACAGGGTGACGTCTACATCTATTACCGGCTCTCCAATTACTACCAGAATCATAGACGATACGTTAACTCCCGAGATGACTTGCAGCTTCTCGGTCAAGATGTGGCTAATCCGAGTGGAGACTGTGATCCGTACGGTTTTCCCGACAATAACACAGCCCATAAAGCATACGCACCGTGCGGTGCTATCGCTAATAGCCTCTTTAACGGTGAGTATCACACCCTCTTGACTTACCGAAGTACAGGTTATATATCGTCGGGACTAAATGTTGGAGAATAATTCCACCAGTGAGTCGAGACGGTCGGACAAATTTCAAATCAAATGTAATCGTTGGTTTCGGTCTTTAACTGTTCCATACTTATGGCAGATTTTCTTTCTTGGATCTGGCCAAGGTTTTCTTGTTGAAGTTTTCAAACTTGTGGAATTTGGAGTGTTGCACAAAAAGGAAAAATTTTTTTTTGTATCATTTCATTCCTCTCATACATGTCTCCTATACATACACACGCACTCAATCTACCCTACCCTAAGAACTGGTGATTATTCCCCCAACTGCATACCCAATCACCCACTCGTAGTTCAGCGCCCTCTTCCTTCTCAATCCAATCAGAAGCCAGACACGCTGGGTTTTTTTTTTGTGCACTTTCAACCTTCGTGCGTGGTACTACAATCGTCTCATATTTTACGAAATCTGAATACTTATTTTACCAAATGAACAATTGGTGAGGGACTCGTGATTTACCATCTTCTGGAAAGTTTCGTCCCGGAGTCATCTTGAAAGCTTCTCATAGTTTGCAAAAAATTCTTGAATTGAAAACTTGATTAATCAAACTTCATACTCTTAAAAAATGACCATATATGATTTTCTTTCAAGTTTGCCAATATGACGCATCGTTTCTTTCTTTAATTACACCGTTCAACAATAAATTTAATTGTATTATAACTCACAGATACCTTCTACCTGGAGTATCGCTTCAAGGACGGGATAAGCAAAGAGCCGGTGGAATTAGATTTTGAGGGCATCGCCTGGTCCAGCGACATCGATGCAAAGTTTAAGAACCCTGATGACCTGGAGGACTTCGAGGACACAATTCCGCCACCAAATTGGCAAACGAACATCACCACGATGAACGGCATGTTCCAAAATGAATCCTTCGTCGTCTGGATGAGAACAGCGGCCTTTCCGACATTCCGGAAATTGCACAGCAAGGTGGTTCGAAAACCCGACACGGTTTTCGATATGGGTCTGATGGAGGGGCAGTACCGGCTCTCCGTTGATTACAGTATCCTTGATATTACAAATCAAATATTAACTTAAAAACTTAAAAAACTGAAATCATTTGTGAACATCGTAGTCTCGTGGGCCTGTAAATAAAGATCGTTTGTATCATTTCTGTTCATTTAAATGACGTCGATATTTGATCTATATTCCCTTTCTTGCCGATAAAGGTTTGCATAATTTTACTTGAATATTTTCAAATTTCACAACTATCTTAGATCCAACCGGCCCACTCAGGCAAGTTTTAAAATAGACTTTGGGAAGCCTGTTTGCTTTTACAAGCAGTATCAAGCGTCGACTCAAAGAAAGTTTGTCGTTATCTGGTAGGGAGGACGACTATAAACAGGCAACTCACCTTCCGTGTGAAAAGGCTCATTTTTTCAAAACAAGGTCTCACCACTTTGTGCGAGTTTGCAAAAACTTTGACATTACAGAGCCTAACCTGGATTTGATACTACTTCAACCAAGCCATGTTTTTAAATCCTAACTTTGCATAATTTGTTACTGTTATCAAAGGTTTTGGGCGTAAGCTTCTGCTACTTGCCCACCATTTTGCATTACTTTCCAAAGAATTAATCTATAGTCCACATCGTGTTTAGCAGTTCTGAAAGCCTCTGAATTTTTGTCTGTTATTGATATGTTTCGTATGTGATAAAAGAACTGCTACTTTATATGTTTTTACACTTGTATCTACAATTTGACAATTTATGCACAGAATTTTTGTGATTCAATACCGGATAAAATTATGCCCTCTTTATAAAGTGTTAGAATAAATGTTGTTTGTCGAGGTAAAACTACATTTCTCTTCCTTAATATCATAAACTAGACTACCCTGTCACTAATTTCGGGGGCAACAAGAGCCTGGTGATATCTACGACATCTTGGCTCGGCGGAAAGAATAACTTTCTCGGGATAGCCTACATCGTCACCGGTGTTCTGTGCATAGTGTTTGGACTCATCTTTCTCGCGGTACATATCAAGTATGGAAGCAGGTAAGCAGAAACAACAATGGATTCTTTTACCCTTTGTTTGAAAACCTAGTTTCAGCAAATATGATAGATGGGGGGCTGGGGGGGGGGGGCTGGTGAGGGGGATACAATAAAATTAAGAAATTAACTCTGGTACATTCAAATATTTTATGTCGTTAAGACATGCTTAATTAATAGCATCAGCTTTCAAGTGTTTCATTGCTCTCCAGGGATAACTAGTTTTCTTTCTTTCAGGACATACAGTAAGACCACAGAGAGTTCAAAATTTATAACGTACAATTTCCTTTATATATAATTGGTGAATGTCCCTTCTGGTAAATTCATCGTCATGCAAAATACAAGATGAATTATTCTCTAATATTTGGTTAAAAAAAGTGGTATGTTTCAAATATAAGTCTATTGGTGAAATGTGATTGTAAAGTTAATCAAAAAATGCTTGCAGTATTCAGAGCTGGATTTTTGTCAGGAAAATGTTTTCGCAGAAAAACCAAAACTAGCTTTAAAGTCATCTAGGAAGCTTCAGTTTGTTTAAATATCATTCAATTACACTTTCCAAGTTTCATCGGTTTTTTTTTTTCCATATTGACAACCAAGTTTGCTTTGTCAAACACAATTGACAATTTAAAAAAAAATGTTAATAGTCTAAGAAACAATTAGCAAACTTCCTTTGTATTATCAAGACTCTCTTTGTCTTTGCCATTTATTTGGGGGTTTCTCAGCAGTTCTGAAACAAGTGATGTCTGTATTCGTCTGGAGCTTTCCAAAAATGAAATTTCTCAATTAAGTTTAAATGCATTTCCTCACTTTGAAGAGGTAGTTCAGTGACTTATCTTGAAGTAGGCAATAAATCTGTTAGGAATGACTCCCAAATTGATCGTGGTAGGAAGACTGAATTTCTCGTTGAAATTTCCCGGGTTTTATGCTTTTCAGATGGTACAAGCAGAGAAAAAATTCTGTATGGACATAAATGCTAATGAACATGGCTTTTAAGGTGATGCGCAAATTCACAGCTTTAACAATGAGTTGACTGCCTTTTAAAATGAACAATTGTGAATGATATGTTCCTTGTTTAACAGTTTAAATTATTTTGAGTTTAAATTTTGTTATTTTATCCTGTTTTTATTGCTATTTTTGCAAACGTTTATTTTTGTTTTCCCTTGTCCACTTATAGTTTTGATAACATCCCATTTTACATAAATGTTTGAAATAATTTATTGTTGATCTTCCTTCTCTCTTTCATCTCTCTTACTCTCTGATCAATATTTTGACATTGAATAGTTGCATTTGACAGTCTACGTTCCTTTGATTATCTGACCGATCAGTTTTGACTTGCGTTGCCATTTTGGAAATGTTTTATTTTATTAGCTGAGCCTCACAGTATAACTTGTATTTATATCTCTGTTCTGCATGTCACTGTTACATTTCTTTCCCATACTGTAAATTAACAATGAATCCAGTGAAAGCATAAAAACAGTTGCGGAAAAAAAATTTCATAACTTTTCACACAGCCATCATAAGCCATCATGTGTTTAAACATCTTTCCCATGAAAGGTGAAAGTATAACTAAACTTACTCAATTATTTCCGTTCACGAAAGAAGTTTTTTTGAAATATGGATATCTCTTTTTATTATCATTAAATGTGTGTTGCACCAAGTCATTGAAAATTTCTTGTTTCACTTTTAGGGATTCTTAGTAGGTCCAGGAATAACCTCTAACAAGCCCAGAGAAGTGTTCAAGCATGAAAGATTCTATGTGAAAGTGTGACTTCCAATCTCGAAATGACACCTCAGTTCAAAACCTTGTCCATATTATTTAAAGATGGCTGACATCTCACATATTTTCATTCCATGTACAACATATGGCCAGCTGCACACAACAGCTGTCAGGTTTCAAAACCACAATACTTTTAGTATTAAAATCACATCATTTTATACCAGGACAAAATTGCCTGTGAATGCAGTTTCCATATAAAGCAGGTTATGAAAATGAAATTTCGGTTTTTAGACTGGCATCATCTATATCTCAAAATAATGTTTCTTTAATGTTATCGAAGCAACATTGCCATGGATAGAAATGTACACAAAAAAATTGGCAAAAATATCAAATGACTGGATCTGAGTTCCTAGCTCCACCCTGAGTATAGAAACTATTGCAGTCGTGTATCTAGTGCCTTTGGTGGTGTACCGAATCATCGGCCGTGCCTTTCCATTGCGTGCTATTGCAGGACTGGGACACAGTCTCAGCATGTTTGTCCATTGTACAAGTAATGAACAATGTTAGTGTTAACGGTTTTGTGTACAGCCAGATTTGCTGAAGGAAACGTGGCCATCTCCTGAAACGATTTGTCTGAATTTGTCAATCTGGTCAGTGCATTTGTCTGTTGTTTATGCATGCTTGTTACTCTCTGGTGTATCCACAGACCTGGCGTACTCACCAACTCCAAAGGTCAAGATGTTGTACTTTGTAAGTAACCCTGACTCCCACCTCCTCCTCCCCTCCTAACCCTCCCCTCCTCCCATGCACACATCAGCTTGCTTCTCATTCTACTAACAAGCATTTCCCAAATGGAAATATGGTGAATTTTTATATATGTCTTATTGACCCAAATAATATGAAAGAAATATAATAACATTTTATTGAATGAATAGAAAGGCTCTTTGCCATCAAGTGGGCGATTGAATTTACTTTCTGATTATACAATAATAGAAAAAAAAATTGTTTGATCATTAATTCATTTAATTGTGCTTAATTTTCTCCTTCTCCCTGCCTCTAACAAACACACACACAGCTACTAACAAGGTAGAAGCAGTGATTTTAGTAACCGCACATTGATCGCTGCAAAAATATTATGTTTGTTGAAATGTCTTTGGAGAAAATTTACTTTGATGTATATTTTAAATCGATAACATAGCAAAAATGTAATTATGACACAACACATGAGTGATTAATATATCAAAGGAGAAACTTATTATTCAATTTGCATAAAATTGCAAGAAAAAAATAAAGTTTTATCCAACTACAGTAGTCATACTGTAAAATTGCAATGCTAGAAATACTAAATAATTATGCAATTAGTGATCAATTAACATTTTTAAGCTACATCTACAGTATAAAAAAAAAAAAATTAACAAAAATTAAAAAAAAGAAGGGGAGAAATGGTTCCTGTTTGGGGATATATTCTTAAATGGCACTTTTAACAGCAATCTGAGTTTGGTTGGCAATTTTCCAAATCCTAAAGACCTCAAGATGCAGAAACGTCCAGCATTTTTTGTTAACAATCAACTTTGGATTATATAACCCCTTAACTTCAGCCACAGCATCATCCCTTTAAAATAAAAGTTCAGAGTGTGGCACACTCCTAGATTATTTCAACGAAGATACTCTAGGGTAAAAAGAGAAATTGATATATGAATTTGGCTCCGTTCTCAAAAGTTTTGTCTCGGAAATTTCAAAATTGACTACTCGAGCTGATGAGCTACATTTCTATGAGGTTTTTGGAGTCACAGAATTGATAAACTATTGCTTTAAAATTATAAAAATATGGTAAATAATGTATATGAGTTTTAAAATTACTAGACAAATACTAGAACAATGGGTGATGATAATTCTTCAAAGGAAACCACGTTTTCATGTTTTCTCAATATCTTAAACTGTCTCTCTCTTGTGCGATGCTAATTTCTTCTCAGAAATTTAAGCTTAGAAGTTTCAAAACTTCTTTTCTCTTCCAAGGTGAGCATGGTGAGCATGTTCGATTACATTGAGCAAACTTCTTTCCGAAGCCAAAAGCATTTCTAATTTCTCACGTTTTTCGTAACTTCTGCCTCTGTTTGGATGACTATAATCTGTAATCAGCAGAATTGCTAGAAACCTAAAAATACAGTGGAATGAACTAAAAAGGAGTTAAAAACAACTAGTACTACCACCAATGAGCTATGTTACAGTACATTATACATAGCACATTTACATACTCTCCTTCGCCTCAGGTCGTGTCGTTGTGTACGTTATATTTTCAACCTACTGTTTGTTTGTAGATGTCTCAATGTCTGCCATTCATTCGCTCCTC
>JAAAKB020245369.1:0-11226 GCA_010014835.2 Apostichopus leukothele | reverse complement strand
ACCCTGTCTAGCTCAGCTACCAGTTCAGAGGACAGCACACTAATGTCAGAATCATCAGCCTTTATTGGTTCCAATCAAGAGAGTTCATCAAGTTCCATGGGCTTGCAGTGGCTCTTTAGTCATCCCGAAATGTTTACCGCGACAGGTAATATATGACATGTAATAGTTACCTAGATTATCTTACTGAAGTACTTCTAGCCCTATGACAGGTAATATATGGAATGTAATACTTACCTATTCTCTTACTGAAGTACTACTAGCCCTATGACAGGTAATATATGACATGTAATAGTCACTTATTTCTTTTACTGAAGTACTTGTAGTCCTATGCCAGGTAATATATGGAATGTAATAGTTACCTATTCTCTTACTGAAGTACTTCTAGCCCTATGACAGGTAATATATGGCATGTAATAGTTACTTATTTCTTTTACTGAAGTACTTGTAGTCCTATGCCAGGTAATATATGGAATGTAATAGTTACATATTCTTTTACTGAAGTACTTCTAGCCCTATGACAGGTAATATATGGAATGCAATTGTTACCTATTATCCTACTGAAGTACTTCTAGCCCTATGACAGGTAATATATGGCATGTAATAGTCACTTATTTCTTTTACTGAAGTACTTGTAGTCCTATGCCAGGTAATATATGGAATGTTATAGTTACCTATTCTCTTACTGAAGACACTTTTGGATGGTAAAATATGAAGCGGGTCACTCGTAAATATATAAACCAGTAAGTTTTATAATATACTTGAGGTAGACCAATTGTACCTTTTCATAAAATCTTAGTAACACCTACTGATCTGATGAATGTGAAGCGTGATTATACTTTTATTGCATGACATTGTGTTAGGGTAATTGTGTACAAGAAGCCTATTGTTTTCTGTGAAGTTCAGTGGTCATTTGGGGTCAACAGAGGTCAAAGTATGAAAACTTTGTGAACATGATAACTCAAAAAGTACAACTTTGTTGGACTTCATACTTGGTATACAAATTCAGCTTGTTGAATGCAAGAACCCTATTGAAATTGGTGGAGGTCAAAGGTCATTTGCGGTAAACGTTTAAAAATGAAATGAAAGTGAAAATCTTGCAAACATGATAACACAGAAAGTTCATTTTTCTTGACCTTAAACTTATTGTGTAGATCCAGCTTGGTATAAAGTGCAAGAGTCGTATTGAAATTGGTAGCTCTAGGTAAAGATCACATGAGGTCAACAGACATCAAAGTATGATACCTTTAAACATGATAACTCCAAAATTAAAGCTACAATTAATCTGTGAATTCTCCAATGCTATGATTTTCATTTGGTGAACATAGTTTGGTCAAGTTCAGTTTAGTTTTGTGAAGTGGCTCTATAGATCTTCAACCAAACATACCTGGCCTCCAGGTAATGAAATTTGCTTCAGAGTTTGTACTGTTGCTTTAAACATGCACTTAAGCCTGGTATAAGGGTTTCTCCCTACAGTGATTCCACAAGGGGTCAACAGGTTGTCTCAAATGGCCTGCAAACTGGCTCTGGGGGTCAACAGGTTATCTCAAATGGTGGCAAACTTGGCCATTTTCTCAAAAATATTTCACAGTATTTAAACAATGTCATGTAACTCTGAATAACTATTTAAAGGGATTAGCTAGCTCAAAGTTGGTCAAATGTGTTTATATTTCACAAAGGAAGACTGTTTTTCTGGATATTGAAGCATTTGGTTTAAAATTCTATACCTGTAAATCTTTTTGAGTGATTGACATTGTTGATAACCACAAGGGATTTCTACAAATCTTTCTTGTTTTCACTTAATTCTTGGTAAATTTAACTCACATCCTCTACATTAGTCAGATAGTTACAGTATTTTGAATTTTAAGCAAATTGTATGGCAAAGAATCACAAAGCTAACTGGCTTTCTGGTTAATATGTGCCACACCAGAGTGTTGCTAATGTACCTTCTGTACTCCATTGTTATGAATAGTGTACTATTAATTATACTATTATTATAGTAAGTTGTAAAGGCCTGTTCTGTATGCTTTAATAGTGCCTAGAGTTGAAGGTGCATGGATGCTTCAAGCAAAATATATTTTGTGTTACCAGTTGATTTTAAAACTACAGTAAGTAGGTCATTCCTGTCTTTTCATGTTCTACACTATTTCCATGCAAGAATGGACTAGTTTAATCGTTTGTTGTATTCTTTTGGGACGTAAGCTTCCATGCATACATTTGTTGGTACAATGACAAGGTATAGTATGTGCATATAGTATGTTTTTGCTTTGAAATATATGCTAAGTTTAACAAATTTACACTTTATTTCTGCAAATGGCAGAGGTTACTATCGTTACTTTATACCAGCAAAATGTGTATGCTAGTTAACATTTATTTGTAGTTTCTTATGTAAGGTATGATTGTTTTTATTGTTCAGATGACAGTACTCCAGGAAACACTGAGATACACAAAAGACTTTCTATGTGTCGGGACAGAGCTGAGGAAGGAGCAATACCTAAAAGGAGAGCAACTGAAATGGTTCCCATCACTGGTGCAGGTATACCCTCTTTCTTGTCCATTGGAAAGAAAACTTGAAAATATAACAGTTTCAAAGAAGCTAAAGAATGCAAGTTACTCACATTATACATGTACTGGTAGTCAGTCATGTCTCCCAGCAAAAGCTCAGTAACTTTATAGCAGGCTATAACTATAAAACACCCTAAAACTAATAAGGTCTCAAAGAGTGCCAAATATCTGCCAGCAGATACAAACATGCACCATATTCCATAAGTGAGTGGACATCACTTGATAACCTCTCTTTTTATAAATTATTTGCAAAACTAACCTTAATTGTTTTATGAAGTTAAGGATACTCAGTGGCAAACATGTGACTAGCAAATGCTCAGCAAAACAGACCAATTTGCACATGTTTGTAAGAATGATTTAGGCTAGTTATTATTAAAGCATCTGGCAAAATCTTTCAAGGACTTGCATCCGTTTTTTTTTTATAAAAGGTCTTCAATTGGTAACGTGTAGTTGTGTGGAAATGATGTCTTGCAATATTTTGTTCAATTTTATGCTTTTCAAAGTTACTGAGTTTATGTTATTTGGTTTAAGTTGTTAAATAATTAAAGTCCCTCTGACTGCTATGCTAATCCATACTGCTACTTTGTAGATTAGTACATTGATGAGGTTGGTTTCTTTTGTCGATATTAATTACAGTATTGTTGTGTCTTACTATAGCTGATGATAATATAGACAGTCTTCAAGAAAACCCTGAGATTAGATTGGAGAGGAGTGGTAGTGCCAGCAGGCAGCTGATAGCAAGAGTGATGAAGAGAATGTTACCCGAAGACTCTTTCAGAGCACAGCTAGAAGGAGCAGGTAACATCTATGCTCATGTTCCTCTTCATAAACCTCTTTTATTCTCCTTATTATTATATTCCATTATTCTTGTCAAATATGTTAAAACAATCTGTCTATTGTTGAAATCTCTTGATCGATCTTCCTGTTTCTTTTTTAAAGTTTAACACCCTGCCAACCATCCTTTCACTGTTCTGTATTTGGATGAGGATAAACAGCACTTGATAATTTTATAGCTTTCAATCCAAGCTGTTGCCATTCATCTCTCTGACTCTTTAATAGTCATCTTCTGTACCTATTTCATTGCTCCTGAATAAAACGAAAGTTTAATCATATTAACTAAATCTTCATTCATTATATCTAAGAGAATTAATAAGGTTGGGTCTTCCTTCTCCTGCTTGCTTCTTTCTGTGAAGTTATGCTGCAATGTAACAAAATATCAAATATTTGGTGATGGATAGCATGCTTGCTATAACTACTAAATTTGATTGAATGGTCAGTAGGCATTACTACGCAGTTTATTACTTGGATGAAAGTTGCAAGAGTGTTAACAAAGGGCACATCATATTGATCGGACACTGACATTGTTTCCGCATTCCTGCGATAGTTCCAGTTGTTTTCGTTCTTGTTTTCATTGATGGATATATTCCTAAAGTTTCTGAGTTTTTGGGAGATTTTGAGATAGACAGCTGCTGTCCTTCTTACAGTCAACTCCAATTTACGTCGAAGAAGGAGCTATGTGAGAGCAACTAATGAATCCAGACAGAGGCAGAGAGAGCGAGAGAGAGAGCGAGAGAGGAACGAGTTTCAAAGGGAGAGAAGGAGAGCAATAAGGAGACGATTGAGTGAGATTCTTCCTTCTCAAATCAAATAATTATAATCTCAATTTGGGAATAATAAACTTCTGTTTGAAGCTCTGCTGAAGGGTTGTCAAATTTTGTAACACTTTGACAGAAAGAATTAAATTGTCTGCTGCATAGATTAAGTCAGCAGAAGTGTCTAGTAGGTAATAACTGTGAGACGCATGAAATGTTGGTTGTTTATAGGAATTTAGGCACCAGAAGTATTGCATATTAGGATGTAAAGCACAAGAAATGTTGGATATTAGGATTAAAGCACAAGAAATGTTGGATATGAGGCTGTGAGACTTATGAAATGTTGCATATTAGGCTGTGAGACATCTGAAATGTTGGATATTATATGCTGTGAGACATAAAATGTTGGATTATGCTGTGAGACATGAAATGTTGGATATTATATGCTGTGAGACACATAACACATCACTTCTCAGCCCTTTACAGTTGATCATTTCCTGCACTCTTTATTTCCTCATGGTAAACCTTAAAACTTTCATTTAGCTCTTCCTTCTTGTGTGAAATTTTTCAACTACTATGAAACATCCATGTGTAGATCTACCAGTTTTAGAAGTACGTTCTCAGCCTCGAAAGTCAGTGAAACTGATGCTAAACATTTTCATCATTATCACTGAAGGTTGTTAGAAGGATTTCTTATGGTCCAATGTTAAGCTTTTGTTGGTATTCGATGGTAATTGTGATTTGGTTTATGTCAATCTTGGCCACCTCTTTCCTTTTTCAGTTTTGTAACTTCCAGTCATATTGTACTTAGCGTTATGATGACACAAGAAACTTGTATAAACTCTTTGTCAAAGCTGTCATTTGTAATCATTGAAAGCTATCTGGAGAAGAGAAGCTGGGACATAACACATTGTTAATATGTTGTTATCTTTTAATCAGGCTAATTATTTTAATGCCCTTGGTGGCAGTCCAAGGGCCCTTACCAGATTAAACAGTTTTAATCACTTCTTTGTACATTATGGGTCAAGTTAGTGTCTTTGGATGCTGAGAAGTAACAGTGGTACAGCTGTTGTACTCAGTGTTGTTTTTATTTAGTCAGGTGATTGTACTTTTTGGAACAACTTTATGAAAATCTAGATACTAATTGGGCAACATTAATAATACATTTTATAGTGTAACAAGCCATGCATAGAGGAGTATGTACACTACATGAACATGAACAGGCTCTGCATATCTTGATGTGATATTAAACTTTTTAATGTAATCTTGTGCATCTATCGCCATGGGCGGAGCTTTGTATCATTATTAATCAAAATTGTTACTATGAAAAGCAAGCATACTAATGGTTTAAACATTTAAAGGAGGAGCTTTGTCTGTTGTGCAATTATTTGATCATACATAAGTGTGCTTGTAGGCTATAAAGGAATTATATCATGTTTGTATTCAACAAAAGACTAGACCTAATTGCTTGTGTTATGTATAAAACATTACTTGCAAAGAATTGCACAACTGACTACCTCAACAATTTGTGAACCAATTAATCTTGACATTCAGATCATATTTATATGTGATGGTTCTTTATCTTATATTATATTCTTCTACTGTCTGTTCTGTATATTTTGAGGTCTGTCATTTCAGAAGGGGTTCATTGGAATTTTTCTCCTTCTTCTATAAGTAAGGATGGTATTGATTGGTACCTTGTACTTTTTGCTAGATCCAGGTGATCCCAGCATGGAGAGACCTCCAGAGCCCGGAGAAACTGCTGCTGTTTCTGTTTCCATAGGGCGAGGCAGGTACAGAGCTTCCAGCCATGATGATACCTCACCTGGAGCTGTCCATACCTACACTGATGATCAGGGTAAGTACTCCCTAATGATACTTGAAATAGATATCACCTAAGTACTTAATGCACATAGTAACACAGTACTGGATACCAGGCCTGCAACAGTCTACTAAGTCAGGAAGCTAATATACTGAGTTAATGGTAATGTAACTATTGCCAAGCTTACCTCAAAATATTATGTACAGTTTAGTTTTGGTGTTAGTTGTCTGGTCTGCCTTGTTATCGTAATCATACTTATTTTACTGTAATTTTAAGCTAACAGAACCTTACAATGGTGCAACAGTAAATTTTGGTTGAAAATATACCTGCTCCCAATATCATGTTATTTTAATATAACATTGGTTTAAGTTGTATCAGAATCCCACCAAATCTGTTGGCTGATCATGGATTACCAAAGCGGGCAGCTGGCATGCTTTAGGGGGGGTGTTTGTTTGGAACATGCATTGTTGCAATGTAATTGTTTAATGTAGCCTTTTGTTAAAAGATAAATATGTTGCTGCTTACATTTATTGTCTTTGTTCCTTTAGGCCTGTTGCCATGACAATTTAAGTCTTAGCATTATGTGGCTGTGATACATCCTGTGTCACCATGCATCTATTGTTTCTATGGGTGATTTGATATTATAGTCAAAGGTTGCGGTCTATTCATCAAATGGTGCCCTTCTCTGGGCCTGTTATATTGTTACCATGGTAATGTAAGTACCAGCATTGTATAACTATGCTTCTTATGCAGGCTTCATGTTTTTCTTGTTGTTACCTAGGTAACATCATATCATACACCTTTATTGAACCAGGGAACACTACAAAAGTGGATTCTGACCTGGACCTCGAAAGTCCATCCAACTGGGACACCAGCAAGGCTAATGCCATCTGGTATGTGTTTTATTCCTTGGTATAGAAACCTTCCTAGAGGTAATAGTTGTGTGGTATGTGTTTGTGGTATATTTGTGTGGTATGTGTGCATGTGGTAAGTGGTGCCTTGGCTTTTAATCTGATAGCACTACATGCTTAGCTTCAAGAATCCTATATTCAGTCGTTCTCAGTCGCTATCATATCCTAAAAAGTCATATATGATTACAAGTTGTGAATTTGTAAGGGAACTCAGAGTGTTATTGTTTATCTGCAGGGATGAGAGCTCTAGCTGCCAGTCAGATACCACTGTTTACACCATTCCTCAAAGTGCCCGTCCTTCATCTGAGCCTGATTTAGATTTCCTGTACAATCAGTCTGGCTCCTCCTATTGGGATATACCTCCAGGTATCTTAGGTGATCAGCTGGAAGCCATCCTTAATGAATACCGAAGAGGGGCCTTCGAACTCAATATGGATGAGACCTCCACCAACCGGGCCCGGTTTGGAAGCAGTCAGTCTTCAAGGAAACCAGTAGTACACAATTATAGGTTTTGGATCTTGCCTTGGAGATCAATACGAGTCACTTTTGATAGGTTGAAATTCTTAGCACTTTTTGACAGGTTTGTGGTCTTTTCTTGTTCAAGTCATTTGAGCTTTCATTCACTATAATGATGAATTCAATAAATTTTTAACATCAAGGAATAAACTTGTCAAGCCCTCTGCAGGGATAGAGAGCCTGTCTCAAAGATGAACTTGTTTCAGATGGCTTATCACATAAATTCTTCTTCTTCACAGTAATACTGCAAGGGTGTTCGTTCTTTTGCTTACCTTGATTTCATTTTATGCAAGAGAAATGAATGGCAGTTTTGCACCTGTAACTTAGAAGAATGGTACCTCGATTGTATTGAATATTTGTGAGATGTTAAATATTTCTCACCATTATTATCTCATATAATATATCTTGGTATGATAGATATTTACAGTTTATCGTTCATATAGGCATTTTATCTAACAGAATCATAGATCAGTCATCAGAATGGATTTGCTATCCTGCAACTTAAGATCATTAGAAAGCAATGCAAAACTGATATACCTGACCACCTGCTTCAATTGTGTACAATAGACTAAAGCAATTGATAAATTAGTAATTAAAGGCCATTAGAAAACAGGACAATTGTTATCAAGCTTTTTAGCAGAAAGTATGAATGTAGTAGATGAATAATGAAAATTGTGTGGTTATTAAACTTGCCAACTTTGCTTTTTGCTCTTCCCTGGTAGAAATGGAACCATACTAGAGAGTTTCTTTTCTGTGTTGTTAGCAGTACTGGTTAGTTTCCTAGGTTACTTCATCCTCTCTAAGGGCTTTCTTCATGACTTTTGGATGTTTTGGTTCTGTTTGGTGATAGCTAGTTCCCAATACTCACTCATCAAGGTAAGTGTAAAGTAAATGCTTGAAAGTAACATCGTTTCATGATTATGTATTTCAAATGGTATATACTCACGCTTACAGTAATTCACTTTTGCTCACAATTCCTGTGATGTCTAATGAAGAAATTTACTGATTCAATTGCAAAACCAGTTTATATTCTGTCAAGTTTGTATTGGATGAATTTGATGTTGTTTTCCTTGTGTGATGTTATGATGGCAGGTACAGGTATTAAACCTACTGCAATGTATAGTGCCATTATCACTTCAGTAGAGTCATGAAGGACAGGAAAATGTTGATGATTGGTCTATGTACATACAACACCCCTCAGATATATAAATATAATATAATAATAATCAACAAGCTCTGTAAAATGCAAATGAAGGTTGAAGTACTAAATCCATGGAACACCTTTGTTTTTGGTTGTGCAAGCCAACTGCAAATGATAATTGGACTTGAATTATTTTATTCTGACTGCAAGCTTTTGATTTTGTTTTACTTGATCTTTGACTGGAAATGAGAGAGGTGTTGCGTACCATAGGATGACTAACCTTCCTTTGAAGTGTGATTCATAATAGTTTAAAGGGATACCCTTTCATGACACCCTGGCACATCCCTAACACAAAGAATACATCATTCATATCCTTAGGCTGCTTCTTAACATGTTTTTAGATATGACTGTGTTTTGTTTCTTTCAGAGTGTCCAGCCTGATTCAGCTTCTCCTATGCATGTGAGTTTTCCTTTCTAAATATCAGCACTTGCAAATGAAAAATAACCCTTGTGATCTCGCACATGGAACAGCATTGATAATGTATTTACTTGTGTAATGATACATTGCTTCAAGGAGAAAAAAGATGAAGAAAACCTTTATAACATTGTCTTTGTTTTATTCATCAGTTGTAGCTGTCTACTGGCTTTCATTATAGGTTATGTGGCCTATATTGTTAATATAACATGTATCCTGTTTGTATCAATACTTATACTATGTGTGTATCATAAAGTTCATATTGATTGTCCAATTGTAAAGTCATCAGTTTTTACATTTAATTGGATTGTCTGACTTTATTGTGGGTGATGGATTATAAGGTTGCAGAACAAGGTAAAATGAGATATTCTTATTGTTCAGTAGTAGAACTAGAAAGGACAGAGTAAAGAATCTCTTTGCATAAATATTGGTATAGAATTTGTACAAAACATAGCTCAAAACAGTCAACATTTAGTGGAATAGAGGCAAGTCTCTGTGATATCATTATAGTGTAGATTTCTATATTTAATCGTTATTTTCTGTGCTTTGATATTTTCTATAAATAGATATGGTTGGCAAATAATATAGTCGAAATGACTTTAATTGAAATACCGACTATTATTGATAATATTGATATACCGACGAACCTGAATGATAACTTTTAAATATGCCATGTTTTCACTCTCCTCCTCGTGATAACTTTTAAATATGTCACCTAATTAGATATCATAGACCATAACAATGGATATGGAGATGTGACAGATGACATGATGTGACATGATAACCTCAGTTAGCTATACTTCTGCTATGCCATGTTTTCACTCTCCTCCTTGCAGGGTCATAACCAGGTGATAGCCTACAGCAGACCTTTGTACTTTTGTTTGTTTTGTGCTCTGATCCTGCTCATGGACCTGTTCAGTACTTTACCAGAAGTCTACCTGACAAACTTTAAGATCTATGGAGTCGAGATAGAAACCATTCGACCAGCTATTATATTTGCAAGAGATGCTATTTTAGGTTAGTAGAAACCTCTAGCAGAAACTATTATACTAGAATTAAACTTGATAACACGTCATAAAAATCAACTGCTGCAACTGCCAGTTAGATTGCATTACTCTTCTGTTTATTGAGATATATTATTCATCACATACATTGGCGGCTTTATTTATCATAGTTTAACACAAATCAACTGGTCAATACAAGTGCACTTTAATGTGTGCATTCAATATGAAAATGTACAACTTTTTATTTTCAGATAACAATCTTGGACTTTTCTACAAGTTTTATGGTACAAATAGTATTTCTGTTTCATCCTTTGGTTGTTTTTCATGGGAATCTAAAACACATCCATTGTTTAAATAATTAGAGTTGAATAAGATTATGGATTGGTAAGACAGTACAGAGGATCCCATCAAGTTTGGCTTATTCCTGAGTCCATGTTGACTATCTTGCTAGATCAAACAAAGTATTGATCATTCTTGTTTTACCTGTCAATCAGGGCTGTAAAAAATGTTTTTTTCCCGGCAACGAAGGTATCATTTCCCGCGAACCATATGGCTGCTGAGCAGCCATCGCGCCGCTGCAGCGGCGCAGGGGGGTGTCTGAGGGGGGATGTTCCCCCCTCACAAGCTACAGATTTTTGAAAAATGAGGATGCAATTGGCGCCAATTGGTGCACCTTTTTGGCGATTTAAAACAACTTGCGATCGTTCAAGACCAGTGCTAATTTGAACTTAAAAAGCTAATAAATATAATTTTTGAGTGTGTCAGTTTCTTGAGTAACGAGTAATGATGTGTCCCCAAACCACTCACAAGGGCAATGTCAATGTCACACTGACACCCACGGCACAGCGCGGGAAGGTTGCTGTAATAAATCAGCCTCGCGGGAAATGTTTTGAACAATATTGCCATTCCACATTTTTTTATATTTATATTGTATGTTAGTTAGTAAACGTTTTCTTTCGTATGAATTTGACTTCAATTCAGTGTTCCCTCTAAGGTGCGGGATTCCCTTCAACTGACTCAATAATCCCGCAAAGAAAACATTTGTCTGCTGGAAATCCCCGCATCGTTTTCTTGCATTCGCGATAAGTTTATACTCAATGCACAACGTATTCACTTGACTGTAAAAAAAACTCTGAAAATCAGTAGAGAAATTACCAATTGTGTACGAAAAGTAAGTTGGTACACCTTTCAAATTTTACGAAA
>JAAAKB020245258.1:0-11228 GCA_010014835.2 Apostichopus leukothele | reverse complement strand
ATGTATGTATGTATGTATGTATGTATGTATGTATGTATGTATGTATGTATGTACTTATGTATTTCCATATGAATTTGGTGACTTTGTAGTATAAACCTTACGTTCCGGTTATCACGCCTCAACATTGGTGATTGGCTCTGTGTGTAGCTATAGTTTTATATGACAGGTGTTGTGTATATAGTCTAATTAACAGAGAAATCCTTCAAGCCGCATTTTGCATAGAATTTGTATACATCTCTGTTGATAAGAAGCGCGACCCATGCATGAAAGAAACTTACATTATCTCTCATTTTTATTCACCAAAAGTCGCACTATCGAAGGAATGACGTAATGAGGTATAAATCTTCAAGGGTTCTATATAGATGGAACATGAAATGTTTAACATTTCAATTTGTGGGACAGAAAAAAGTTTTGACTGGAATAAACTTAGGTGTATTGACATGGTTGTATCCAAATGAATCTCTCTTAGTTTTATTGAGTGCTCTCCAAGTATGAACACATGGCTGGTTTAGAGTGACTTAAGCTGAAGGCGCAATGCAAAATTAATATCATTCGTCTTCCCGTCCTTTGTCAGTCTGTATTCAGCTTAGTTTTATATATCATAATATATTATATGATATCAGTGACTTTCAGGGGTTCATGAATAAAGAATAACATTTTCGGGTTGTAAAAACAAGAAGAATACTTACATATATAAAATAATAATAAGGTTAAAAACCGTGTTTGAGGAATTGAAATAAAAAATATTAATATAAACTTAGGCTTTTAGAGTTGTAGCAGCACACATGCCCTATACGTATCTAAACGGTTGAAGACTTAAGATACAGAGACAATGTGGTTTATTTCTTATACAAGAAATTACAAAGACATAATCTGCATACATGTATGCAGTGTTGTAGCCACGCCGGTCGGCGCCGGTCGGCGCCGGTCGGGCGAAACCGCCACTAGTGCTTGCCGACCTGCACTCAGAGTAAATCAGCATCCTACCGACCGCCACTCAAGTTTCCTACCGACCGTCACAAAAATCAGTGAATCTTGTATTAAATGAAATCAAAATACACTGAAAATTACTCAAAAAGTAAGTTGCCAAGAACAAGATTTTTTTTATTGCAAACACCTGCACAGGTGTTGTGGATCAAGCGATACAATCCAGCACTGAATCATACAAAACGGTATACAAACATTCAGAATTTGTGAAATGCAAAATCATATTTATTAAGCCTTTCCTCGTACAATACAAATTACAATGATAATTAATATGTAATTGTGACTTGTGAGGGCTTTACTAGGCGTGGGTTTTTTCGTTCAGTGATGCCGGTGGGCGTAGGGTGTTACGTTCAGTGATGTCGGTGGGGCGTAGGGTGTATTGAATAACATACCTAATTTTAGCTATTCACAAAGACTGTCAGGTGAAAAAATAGGGGTAGAATAGAGCCACCTAAAGCCATTGAAATCAACTAAAACCCTGTAGCTTCGGGGGCTTCGCCCCTCGAACCCCACCAAGGGCCCCTGGACCTCACGCAGAGGAGGGCTCGCTATGCTCGCGGGCTGGCTTCGCTCGCCATCGTCAGACAAATTAGCCGCCACTCTCCTCAAATTAGCCAGCACTCACTTTCTCCTGGCTACAACACTGACTGTTCTGTGTACTTTAGGGTATATGCACTGTACTGTACAGACCATAACTTATAGTTAGCTTTAGCTACATTGTACACAATTGGATAGCCTACTGGCGTGGGTAGATTAGGGGAACTTCAGGTTCATGCCAAGTGCGAAACTGACAAAAATATTTTTCCATCAACTGCAATTGTTTGCAATAGTGAATAATAAATTTATGAATGTTGCTTTTGAAAAAATTTTCCTCTCCGAAAGATGGGAAGTTTAGCCTGCAGATTGGCTGGTTAATTGACCTCCCAACTAGTGGACACAATTATGTGCTTTCAACAGTTGACTGAAAATTAAACAAAATAAGACAATATACATTTTTACTTGACTTTAATTACTTTTAGTCAGTTCCCACTGTTGTTGTTTTCCATTCTTGGGATTTTTGACAAAAAAATGGAGAGTCCCGGGACTCTTGGATGTGGGACCCTAATGAAAATACTGACATGTTTCAAAAAAAGTATCTTGCCATGAAACCTATTTCATATGCATACTGGGATTTTAATTAGATGAACAGTTCTGAAACGACCACCATACTGATTTCAGCAGTACTGATGTACTTATTTTATAAAAAGCATTATGAAAAAAATGCATTTTAATAGCACTCAACCTTTTCTAATTATTGGTATTTGGCAAACTCAAGAGAAAGTGTTTTGTTGCCATTTTCCACATTGTTGGAAGCTCAACTAGCAGAAGGGTTCCATGTCAAATCATCCATCCAGAGGCTGTTGCTTGACCACCTCAAATTACAATACTGCATTATTTGATAGATCAGTATATGTATACTTGGAAAATTTCAGTTCAATAGCACTTAAAGGGGGACTGAAGGCAAAATTAAGGGAGAGATATATTGTAGAGCAATCAAAAGAACTGCACTTGAAAATCTTGTTCAGTTTTTGAGTATCAAGCTTTTTAAATTGAAAAAGTTGAAGAATTTCAGCAAGTCTATTATATCACACCGGGACTATGAGCCATTTTGTCATATGTATTTCTTTATTTGTTATACTTGTTTTATTATTTTCCAATTAAAGAAACAATTATTCTGACTAATTTTGTCAAAGTGATAGTTATATTTATATATTTTGTATTTTAACACACCAAGATGAAAACATTAGTTGTCATTAATGTGAATTTGTTGAACTAAAAACAATGAATTATATACATTAGATTTGCAATGTGTAGTCCATGTGAGATGTTCTCACAATGGAGACTTAATAGGGATTACATACTCATTAGTGCTTAGTTCCTTGCAGCTAAAATAATGCCTTATTGCATAAGAACCCACAAAGAGAGAAAAAACTTACTAAAAATAACTTTGAAGAGAATGGTGTCCCGAAATGCTCTTTTCTCTCCTTTTTGTCCAGTCAGGCTGTACAAAGACATTAGCTGATTACTAAGGACACTTCGCATCAAGTTCCTTGTTGTTTGGCCAAGGGGTCCCCGTGAGTTCAGAGCAGCCAGCACAGTTACCTTTTTCAGGTGTGAGAAACAAACAACAATATCAGACGTTAAACAAGTCGGTTCTCAAGCCTCTAGTCTCGCCGAGTTACGCGACAGTGGGTTTTTGATGTGATCGCCAACATGCTATGATCTGGTCCTAAAATGTTGTGTTTGAAACGTCCGAGTGCAAAACTTTCCGAGTGAACATTTTCTGAGTGAACAAACTTAGTGAAAATTTTTAGAGTGAAATTTTTTTAGAGTGAAACTATTCAGAGTGAAAACTTGATAGAGTCAACAAAAATTTAGTGAAAATTATTTAAGTGAAAAATCTTGTGAGTGGAAAAATCAAGAGTGAACAATTTTGAGAGTGAAAAAAAATAAGAGTAAACAATTTTAGAGTGGAGTTGATTTTTTTTAGAGTGAACATTTTTAGGGTGGAAAATTTCGATTGAATTTTTGGGTGAAACAATTATATTAAAAATGTTATAATTAACATATTTAGATTGACAAAATAAAAATCACAGCTCCTGTGGTTCGGGAGATAGGCTGTTCAAAAGCTCAATATGCAAATTTGCCTCATTAATTAGTGTATTTTGGGTTAAAAATTTAATCAGTTCGAGAAGACATTTCCATCCTTCCCCCAACCAGGATCTGTCATCATAACTCCTATGGTTCCTGAGATATATATGCTGTTCACAAGCTTGACACGGACATGCATTTAAGTTATGAACTTACCATACGTCTATTCATACCCTGATCCTCGAGGAGCTCTTCAAATGTACAAAGCTCTTCCATAGAGGTCATTGGACACCCATTGGGCAGAATATCCTCCAGGGAATCCACCGCACTGTCTTCTCCACGTGCATCCTTTGTCAAGAGGTCATGGATCTGGTCCACCTTAGTTATGACTGAAAAGGGGAAAAGACTTCATTATTGTCGAGAGCTTTAAAAATCGTCTGATATGTTTGTCCTACTGTATTCTTTGAGCACTAAAAACTCAATTTGCTTGCCAGTCCGGACGGCTGATGTTTTTCATAACACCGGTCGACGTTCAGTCCAATAATTTTGTAATTTATTTAAAAGAATAGTCCCGAGCAAAATTAGCAGTTCACTTACTGTACCTATGTAAATTTACATAACTACATACTTACCTGTATAACTACGCTCGCAATGTCCTCTCCTATTGTGATAATGCATTTGGCAAGCTTTTTTACTCTCCCAATTAGCAAATAACTATACTAAAACTAAGGGAATAGGTAATTTTAAACCTAAATATTGCCAAAATAGCAAAATCACGTCCAAATGTGAGAAAAGGAAGGAAGAGTGTGCCACTGCCCCACCGCCTCTGTTAAGAGGGTTGCCAGATACATTATCACAATAGAAGAGGACAATGCAAGCATAGTTACTGTATATATATATATATATGTAAGTTCAGTATAGTGTAATAAATTGAAAACTTCAGACAAATGACAGGATGAAAACTTAACCCAAAAGTCCCATCACAATAGCATTTCCGGTTGTTGAGTTATTCACTTTTGGAGTTTCAAAAATTCGTCATATCAATTCAGCATCCGGCAACATTTGTGATTATTTATAATTTAACTGCTTCTCAGTGTATGAACTAGAAAGTTGTGTCTAAGTTCTGAATTTTTTTGAACAATATAATTTCTAAGCATAGTGAGTGACTGATGTGCTAAAATAAGTCCAGAAAGATGTATTCACCCAATAATAAAGAAATACATAGGCTATTTAGAAAAAGTGCCTCCATGACATAATAGGATTGATGCTAAACAGTGTATATTCGCTAAAATTACAAATTCAACAAATATTAAGAATGAGATAGCTCAGGAACAGTGGCAGATATTCACATTTGCTATCCAACTTAAGAACATTTCATCTTGGTCTTGACTATCTTTTTAATTTGAGACAAGGCACGTAATCTTTTTCTTCACTCATATTTCTGCTAATGCACAGTATGTACAATCTTGTTGGTTTGTTATTTTAAGCGCCCCTTACATGACTATACATTCAGTGCCTTGCCTTGAAAGTCACTATCTGTTTTAAATTTGGACATAACTGCACCCCATTAATGCATACAAAATGGGCCAGGGCTTTATCAGGTGGCTCTGAATTTTTGTAGTAGGGTAATCGCTGTCCATGGGGAGGGGTCTAAGAGATAATTTTTTGGCAAATAAAGTATGCTCATGTGGTACATGGTGCATAACTTTTTATAATGCTGGAGTAAATTATTTTAGAATAAATGAAACAAATTTTGTCCAGGCAGCCAAATTCTTTTGTTTGAATGGCAAATTTTGAATTGGGGGAAAACAGCACCTTTCAGATACATGTCCGGGCTCTCAGAATTTGTCCTGGGGAGCTCGGGACAAAACGGATAGTGAAGAACACTGCTTTATTTTGTGGATTTTTTTTGGGGGGGGGGCCCAAAAGATGTATTTTCAGTTGTACAGGTATGTATTAAGTGTGATGTTCTGGGCAAATCTGTATTGCATTTACATTTAGGAGAAGTTTACAAGGCATTGGTTGAGATATATAATGCTTTGTTGCTCGTTAATGGATCAGACCAGGTGATGATTGAAGTACCACAAGGTGAAAATTGACCAAAAGCTTGGCTTTACCATTTTCCATACCCTGGACATCAAGGAGAATGGTCTGCATATTGCTGGTGTTCATTCATAGTTGAATGAAAATTTAAAAAAAAAAAGGAGAAGAGTTTAATAAAAAGCACAACATATACCCTTCTGAAGTGCTGCTAATATTTGATACGTCTGATCTGATGGTATCTCAGCAATGACTCTCATCTCACTCTCATCATCACTCTGTATTCGAGGCCCCTCTATAATGCTTTTTGACAAGCAATTTCCTGAAAATAAAGAAACACAGTATCCTGAAATTAAAGAAAAATATTTTCCAGAGATTCATGAATTTATATTCACCTTTCCAACAATTACGCAAAGTATTTTATCATGCGCCAATAACTAACCAGGACAACTTTGAGCCCATACAGCAGTGTGGCCTAAAGTTAGGGCAAGATTTTGCCCTGAGTTACATATGTTATTACCTAGCTGTAACTGTTAGGCCTAATTTATTAGGCTAGGCCTTATTTTGGCTAGGCCAAAGATAGCGTAGTACAGCTAGTAGTAGAATACTAAAAGCCTGTACTGTACCTTGAATCGATCGGTACCTTGAATCAGTCTTAGAGTTTGCTCATGATTGACTAATGAAATAAATGTCAGAAAAGGTGACCATTTTGTTGTCAATGATTACTGTCCGCTTCTTGGAGGGAAGCCAAATGGCTCCCTTTGAATTTTTATTATAACTAACTTTGGTAGTCCTGTGTTAAAAGTCAGAGAATTAAGACATATAAAATCAATTTCATCCTTTTCCTTCAAATCGTAATAGTAATGCAAAAATCATATTCATTATGCCCAAATCATAATTGCTTGCATCTCTGCACAACATGATGGAGACACTTTGCAGGTTAAGGTGCTGAAAAGCTTCAGCATTGCTAAATTATTTACAAAATGTATAGTTAGACATACGTTTGTTACTCGGATTGATGTTTCAAATGTCATCTACCCTGCATATTGCACAAATTTGTCTTTGAGCTTTGACATGATCCATCAAAATCAAAAGGAATCACATTCAGAATACACATGTATACCAAGTACAGTATGAGATCAATCCACTGTAGGAGCAGATGAGATATGACCCTATATGACCTTTGACACCCATCAACATCAATAGGAATCATTTATTCAATTTAAAGAATACACATACCAAATATGAGGTCAATCCACTGTAGGACAGTTGAGATAATGTGGTTACAAGGTTTTTAGTGTTTGACCTCTGTTGATGTAATATGATATTTGACATCTTTCAAAATCGATAGGGATCATCTACCCAATATTGGTAATGTACATACCCAGTATGAGTTTAATCAACTGTAGCATGACTGAGATAATGTGGTTACAAGGTTTTCAATGTTTGTCCTACTGTATGTTGACCTCATATGACCTTTGACCTCCTTCAAAATCAGTAGGGATCATCTACTCAATATTGGAAACACACATGCCAATTATAATATCTTGAAACTCCTGAAAAAACGTACTGTAGTTACAAGCAAGTGTCACAGACTCACTTATACATACACACACATACAAACTCATTACACACACACACCCATACACACGCAATCATGATCGCATATATTCCTCCAGCTAACGCCAAGGAATCAAAAACAATTAAGAAAACTAGAAATTGAAGAAAAGCCATACCTTGAGCTGTTTTCTTGTTGGACGGTGGTGAGGTACCTAAGAAACAAAATCACATTTTCATTTGTCATTAATTAGCTTATTTGGTTCTAAAAATCTAATCAATTCGAGAAGAAGTGCCCCTCCTTGCCCTCTCCATATTTCGTCATCATAGTTATTGGTTATCATGGTTCTAGAGATGAGCTGTTCACAAGCTTGGCACATACACACACATGCACACAAGCCATAGTCACCACTAAGTCTCTTCTGAACCTACCTTTACTTTGCCTCCAAAGTTAAGGATGTGACAAAGACATCAATCTAAGAAGGGACAAGAGTCAGTTTTGTAGGATGGCCCATCAAATTAACATGTTCACACAGATCAAAATCAAGAGTGCTTGGAGGAAATTGAAGGGGAACTATGGTGCCAAGTTAAAAAATATATTGTAGAGAATGAAAAACAATAATCATTTGTCCAACTCCTAATTTCATACCTTGTGAAAATGCAAATAATGCAGAGTTTATTTAAAGCAAACTACATCACCAACGAAGGGCATAGACCGGTCATAAGTGTATGAAATGTTGAAAACCATGATCACACATAGCATCAGTGTTCCTCAATGAGCCCAATAGGGACCCATGTACTAACTATGGTGAACACACATACCCAGTACGAGCTCAACCGAAGTAAGCCCTATCAAATTACGGTGGTTACAAGATTTTCATTTTGATGACCTCAACCAAAAACAATACGGACCATATACCCACTATGGGTAATTCACCACCTATCTACAGTAAGTATGAGAATGCTTGGACCTCGCATTATTCATTTAGAGTGGTTACAAGAATTGTCACAGACACATGCATGATGCGCATATAGATCCTTTTGGCAAGGAATGAAAAAGAGCATACCTTGAGCTGGTCTCTTCCTGGACAGTGGTGAGGTTTTTGGGGAACCTGTGGAACAGAAAATGCATTTTCAGTTGTTATCAATAATAATTATATATTGTTAACCCTTGATCTCTCATGTCAAAAGATTCATCCGATTTTACCCTGTCCCATTTAAAGAAAAAATCATCAAATGAGACAACAACCCCATACACCAACATTTGGCCCCCTAAAATGTTTAAAAATTCATCAATATTAAATTCAACCGTACTCCAACACAACAAAACTGTATATCATTAGAAGGATAGAAATAAATGAGCAATTTGGCAAGGGATTCAAAAATCCTATCTGGCATAAAATCAATAGTTGTAGCAAAATTTGGCAATATACTTATTAAGCCTAGAGTAGACATTCATTTAGAGTGGTTACAAGAATTGTTACAGGCACACATGCATGACCACATGTAGATCCTTTTGGCAAAGAATAAAAATGAGCATACCTTGAGCTGGTCTCTTGCTGGACAGTGGTGAGTTATTTTGGGAACCTGTGGAACAGAAACGTATTTTCATTTGATATCAATATTAATTATGTCAGAAGATTCATCCAATTGACCCCGTCCGATTTGAAGAAAAAATCATTGAATGAGACAGCCAAAAATTTGGCATATTTGATCATAGAGGAAATGTTTTCCCTTTCTTCAAGCAAGAGAGAAATGTGTCTTTAAAGCAGACAGAGGTGACCAACCCTTTACAATATGAGGACCACAATTAGCTCACATTGCTTATTCATTACCGTGCGGGCCAATGATTGCAAGGCATTGTTGGGGGCCTTTGGCCTGCGGGCAGGTTATCACTATGCACTGAAGAGACTTGTGTAGTAGCAGAATTAATTTGCATGCACATAGTTTCAACTATTTACAGTGGGAATGTTAGATGCCTACAGACCAGTTGTAATGTCCTATGACCAAGTCCTATGAGGACAATCTGATGTACCATGTGTGCTTAGGACCACTTTGAACACAATATTGACAGATAGTGGCAGAGACAACTAAGCCAGGCAGCATCCCCAATGCAAATCACCGTCCGGGGGGAGGGGTCAAAGGGGATTGGAAGGTCTCAATGGCAAATGGTGCCATATATGAGCACAATTTATTATTTACACCTTTTTACATAAAAACTTGGGTGCCTACCATCGTCATGTCTCAATCCAAAAATCAGACATCTTATTGGGTGATGTTCAGTAAGTATCGGCAAATGTTCAATCGTGAAATCATATCACAGGAGCTCACATAATTCTGCACCCTTCCCAATAGGCTATAGCACAAAACAACTTACCGTGTGCTGCTTTCTTGTTTAACAGTGTTGGAGTTATTCGGGAACCTATGGAACAGTCAATTTCATTGGTTAATAATAATAAAGCTTCATTTGTTGCCCTCTATTTGAGTCATGTAACTGCTAGTCTGATTCATTTGCCGATTCATTGGTATAGTGTACTACGATAAGTCGGTAATTTGGGTTGTAGATCGATTCCGACTACCTTTTATAGACCAACTGTTACTGGCGTAACGGCTGTAGTTGCAGGGTCCAAAACGTGGGCAGTCACACAGTGTGAGCATGTATTATTTGTTATTGCTTCTTTGAATTAGCCTAAAGGAATATATATGCAGTCACATGGCGTGCATGTATGTGTTGTGACGCTTTGCTTGTAAACACGATAAGTTGACCATGCCTATTGCCTAGTCAGTTCAAGTTTTATTGACTTGGTGTATATGTTTCTCATAATGAGTACATGATCCGTATTGTTTTTGGGAGAGGTCAGAGGTCATTTGATGTCAACAAATGACCAATGACCATTATGTAGCCCGTCACACTCCTTTAGTACACTTAATTTTTTACCGTTAGGTGTACTTAAGAGACACCAATTTGCCAACCAATTCAGTTTAGGTGTTCTGTAGTTACTAGTGTCTATATATGTTATATAAAGTTACTTCAAAAGTGGCAAAATTTTGCATCTATAAGCACACTCCCTTATTCAAAAATCTCTCAATGGGAAGGGGGTCACCCCCTCCCATTAGACCCCTCCCCGAGGCGACGATCACACAACTGTTGGACCCCTCCCTGCATAAATTTCTAAACATTGCACTGTGCTGCACATCTTCATACAATGGGGCTTAAGTAGTTCAAGCAGATATTCATTCCAGTGCATACGGCTCCAACATTTTTAGAGCTTTAGAGACTTGAATGTAAACTACTGGGACACGTTTTCAACGTTTCAGCACAAAGATGCATCTTCCTATGACCTGTCACGTCAAAGCAACTATACATGTTTTTCTTACTGTGGCATTTTATCCAAACACCTTTTCGCTACAAGAAAAATACAACTTACTTGACATACCAGGCTTGAAAACTGGTGGTGGTGGTATTTCCACAGATTCATCGCTTTCATTTTCAACCTCTGAAGCTGAATCTTCATCGTCCAGGTCTGCATCTTCATCTTCATCATCATCTAAATATCTCGCTGGTCTGTTATGAGGTCTTGCCACTTCCTCATCTGTATCCACAGCTGACGTCTCCTCGGCTTTCCTGGCCATCTTTACGCCAGTTTCGTAATCCTTGTACTCTGTAATTAAAGTCAACAAGCAGCATATATTATAACACTGGCCAAGACTGAGACAGTTAACCTAGATTAGTAGATATCTAATTGTGTGACAAACTTCAGTTCAAATACTACTTTATAGCTGTTGCGAGTTGTAGGGGGTATTCAAATTTGAAAGTACAGGGTGTCCAGTGGCGGAGCTAGGGGTATTGGTCAGAGGGGGCGAGAATGGTCTGTAGGGGCGCTTTGACACTACCTAAGCGGAGCGCCACCACGGGTTGGCGCGGAGCGTACAGAATTTTTTTGGAGTAAAGATACTCCCTAGATCGCCGGAAATGACCCTTTCCGGGCCTTGCTAATTTGCAGATAAACGAA
>JAAAKB020245036.1:0-11232 GCA_010014835.2 Apostichopus leukothele | reverse complement strand
CCCCCCCCCATCTCCCCCTCCGTTTGATGGGTCAAACTCAACTTTATAATACTGGACTTTTGTTTGTTGGCAAAACTCCAAAGATTTAATACACTTATAACGTTGTCATTCCGGGTATAAGATTTAGTGATTAACATCATAACAGAATTTGTTGTCAGGGACCTCATTTTGACTTGAACGGATCCAATATGCGGATATTAAATTGAATGTGAGGTATAGTGTTAATTGATGAGACTTATCAAATACTGTAGGATACAAATCATATATAATAATATATCATAATACTGTACTTTAATACCAAGGAAGACATAAATAAATGAGACACTTTGAAAAGATGCCAAATGGAAAGTTCCTAATTTGTTAATTCCTCAAACATCCCATTTATAATGTTGACCATTAAGATCCCATTTAACACTTAAATCTTAAAAATAGCCAGTTACATCCTATGGAAACAGATCTACTTAACTTTGTATGTAAAGTAGGTAAAATTCTTTTCTGGAAAATATTAAACTTAGTTGGATTCACTTAATAAGAGTTTCTTATTGATATATTGATATAAACACCGACAGTGAATCAAGAATGATGATAGCTTGTATCCATTGCACTGTATTGTTATTTCTTTCCATATACATACAGATAACTTTTTGCTGACTTTTGTCACAATAATTAACTGTTCACAGGCTCTGTTCACAATTAGTTGATTTGTCCTTTAATGGCGGCCATCAGTTCTCTGTAACAACTAATTAATACTTCACAAATCAGAAAATTTCTTTCTTTGAAGCAGCAGGTCCCACAAACCTATTATACCAGGTCAAAACCTGATTAAAATGGAGGCACTGACCTGGTACAGTAGACTATTGAAGGTGACAACAAGCCTGTCCCAGCTGTGTGCTGCTCTGGTATTTTGGTGTTGTTTATTAAAGGACATCTCTTTGTGATTTAAACTACTGTCACAGGCTAACACAGACAATGCAAGACAAGACACAATGAGGATTTAGGGTAATACAAACCACCATTCCATTGTAGAAAGTTATTTTATTGTCTGTAGGCTTATCACCATGGTTACAAGCATTATGTAGCTGAATGTGAAAGAATGCTGTGTTAGTGTACTGTGTCAATTCAATCCAGCAGTTACAAGTTACATTTTTACTACATAGACACTGAGCCATACTATGTTATTACATAGAAGTATACAGTAGAAACACTGAAAAGTATGTTATATACTGTACTAAGGTACATCTTATTGAAGAACCACTCTGTGTACTATGGAAATCAACTTCAATGCAACATGGTTATTAGAAAGTTCTGTTATATGACTATATATATAGATCATGTGAAAAGGATAACAGGATGATTCACAGAGTGCATAATAAATATGGGATGTGGGCAGTGAGGGGGGAGGGGCAGCAACAACCCAAAACAAACTAGCATTTCTGTTTATTAGTAAGCAAAACACTGGAAAACTTTGAATTGAATTTCTATAAACAAGCAACATTAAAGTAGTATTCATGAATGATTCATGAATCACCTTTCATGATCTACACAAAATATTGTCCAGTACAGTTGTAACATCCCAAGTTTTGGAATCTCCAAAACATTCAAGTTTGTAAACTCCAAAACATTTAATGTGAGCAGTTTAGAGTAGAATACTGTACATCAGATCCACAAGTGAAATGCACCATACTTTATACTACATACATACATATGTACATACATACATACACAAATGATACATTACACTATCTGCATTTATCCATCTCCCCGTACCGAACAACTAACTACTAAACAATGCTAATCAGAACCACTGATGTACATATTGCCAACTGTACTGTTTACAACCTCTCCTGGCTTTGAAATTGCTCTTGGTTATGGCTTCCTGGTGTGCAATGCACGTGCTATTTGTTTCCAGTGCTGGTCATAGCTGAATTGCCTTATCACTGTGAGTCCTACCAAAGAGTTGTTATGGAACTACCATCTGATTCTGATGGAATAGTAAATTATCAAGTCATAAAAGAGGAAGACGTTAAGAAGATTACAGCACTTTGTGATGCAGCATTTCAAAGATATCAGTCCCCATCATTACAAACGGATATAAGCTTTGATGAGGGAAATTATCGTCCTTAACGAGATGATAAATTAGTGAGCACCTGATTGTTATGACTTTAAGAATGTATATATGTGCTATGCTACTGTAGGTTTTTAATAATGCTAACTTGCTACCAGAGGGTTATCATCAAGTACCTACATAATCATTACTTTAATGTTCTCTGGAAGGAAACTTTCAAAACTATGTTTTACTGTAACTTCACATTTGAAGTTAAGTTAATATCTTGATGTACAGTATGAACAGCAGTGTGGAAATCTCACACTGAGGTTATTACTGTATAAAAGCTAGCTGGAAGGAACTGCCTGGATTATTTCTGCACTAAAGACTGGTTCACAGAATATCTCTGCTGACCAGTACGGGAATAGTCTCTTCCTTAATCACATGTATATTTCATAAGGAAAGACAATGTACATTGTCGATGGTCACAGAGCAGTAATCATCACTGAATAGACCCATTCCCTATCACCTCTAACCAATTGGCTTTATTTAAACAAAAACAAAAACAACAACAACAAAACAAAACAATAAGAGGTCAACAGCTGCACACCTTTGTGAGTACCTTTGTGTGCAGCTGATGGTCAATACTACACAAGCAGTACAATTGAACAAAAATCCATATCTTGAAAGCTAAATTAATACTGCTGTGTGATGGTACCTTCCTTCGTCCAAATCAAACAAATCAAGACTGCAAACGCTGCATCATTTCCACAGGAATAATGACAAATCTAAAAATTTATCAAAAACCAAAATCATCATTTGGTCTCTCGGCAACAGAAAGTACATGTCAATTCTTTCTTTAAGGTCAAAAGCATTTAGCCACCATGACTTTGCAACCTAAAAGTTGCTGACAAGTTTCTTAATCAGCCTGAAATGTGAATTTTTACTATTAATACATTTTAATATACAAACATGGTTGTTCACCATTTTCCTCAATTAATTAATCCATGACATTCATAGCCGATGTACTTCATAATTAATCATTTCACAAGAGCTCTCTAAGATGCATAAATAGCACTACAGCACTGTAGACATAATTATACTTCAATCTGCAATTTAAATGTGCACATGAAATCTAAGTAAAAGTAATGATAAGGCAGGTTTAGACAGGACCATTCACCCTAAGCTCAGTAGAATGATTTCCTACTGATGCATTTACAAGATGACATTCAAAGTCACTCTATAAATGAGAATCATCCATTTGTATTAGTAATAAAGTAAAATAATATGAAATGGAAAAGTGCAGCTCTTCCTGCCTAAATGAGTATACCACAAGAAATGTTATGCTATGAAGTATGTTTGATGTACAGTAGGATAATTACTTCCTTAAAATGATAACTCAATATGTACTGATATTGGTAAATCAAAACCTATCACCTAATTTGCCAATCACTGAATGCTTACAATAAGTGAAAATGAAAGGAAGTTTATTCAACCCAAGCATTATACCGTGTACCATTGTTGATTTGTTTGGGGTCATGAAAAGTGTGAAAATTGGCGTTATTCCATAACATCTACACAAAACACACTTAGAGTGAAGTTTTGGTCCTCTCGAATAAAGTGATTTTACTGTCCTTTAATTTAAGGTTTCAGTTAATTTGTCTGGGTCCTTTGTTTTAAGGTTGATTTGTCTGCCTACTATAATTTGATGTTGCCTCTGATGATGGGTCCTCTAAAAATTAAGATGCTTTTGTTTGGGTCCTCTGACTTTGTTTTGTATCATGGATAGCCTACACTGATTTACTATTTCTTTATATCGGTCCTCTTAGTTTAAGTTTGTTTTTGTCTGGGTCCTCTTAAGTTAGGCTGTTTTGTCTCGGTCCTCTTAAGTTGGTTTTTTTCAGTCCTCTGAAGTTATGATCTTTTATCTGGGTCCTCTTAGTACAAATTGTTTTTGTCTGGGTGCTATGATGCTTCACGTGGGTCCTCTGATTTATTTCATACTTACAGTAATACTTCATGTACTAAACGACCCACAAAGAAAAGCTATATCTGTCATGTGGTCAACTTAACAGATATTAGGCTTGATGATGCAGATCTGTTAATAGTTCAAGTCTACAGAGTTGTCCAGATACACACTAAGGTCTACTTAAGATTCATCCATCCCCTTAACACTGTAAAATTATAACAAAATGACCAATTGTTTCATCTTCATTTTGATTGGCTCATGAAATCAAACAATGGAAACTAAGGACAGACCTATATTTATATCCAGGATTAAAAAAACTCTGACCTTGTTTACGAATTCTCTCTGACCCTAATCATTACGAAAGGTCAACTGTACTCTTTGTTTAAGTAAACGACTAACTTGAGCAAAACAGGAAAGTGATCATTTCCCAGTATTTAAACACCCTTTGTTGACATCTCCAGTTTTAAATCAAGCTTAAAAACGTTTCCAATTGAATCTGAAGATTTTACCATGTCCTGTTCAATTTGTTTACAATGTAGTTATAATTAAAGTACCTTAATTGTTTACATTCCTAATTAAATCATCAAGAAAATTTGTTTACAATGTTGTGTTTGTTTAGAAATGCTCTGATTAGCAGTTTTGTAAACAATTTAGATACCTGGGCAACCAAAGAGTTTAAAATGAATGAAAATCAACAACTCATTGTCAAGTAACGATCTTTGAAGGAAATAAAAATTCCAACGACGTCTTAGTTTAATCAATAATCAACCATACTGAACCACACAATGATTGATATAACAGTAAGTGCTTAAAGATGCTTTATTCATAATTAATTTAGTATTTAAGCTGCTTCAATTATAACTAATTAATTAGTATCAAAATCACATGTATGGTAGACTGGTAATACAAAGACCACACAATATTACACAGAATCGAGAAACCATATTTACTTTGGTTTGACTGCTGTATTAGTTCATGTTATGATGCTTTGTGATACTCAAACATTCCATAATTATGTAATTCATAATTCATTAGCTTCACTAAACAAGTTCATGTCATCCCAAATAATGGAGGGAAAGTAACACTTTTCCTTCACAAATTTACAGTTTATATTAAATTTGCTTCTCATATGTGATGAGTACTGATATGAAATTCCAAATGTCTCACTGACAAGAATTTTTTCACAATCGGCTAAGATCAAGTTTACACTTGGAGTGTGCTTCTGTTTGATTAATGGTAGTCTTAATTTCAAGTAATATTCTGTTGGTAATATTGATTAGATCAACGATAACTCCTAGATTATTCAGCCGATAGTGTAATAATGCTTATGGTTAACATGTCCAGTTGTGTGTTGTCTAATTTGTTCCGTTAATGATAAATGATGTTGAAGGGTCTGTTTGTTAGTTGGTTTGTTTGACATGCAAACAAAAGGAACAGGATAATCCCGGCAGTCTTGTTGACTGAATAAATATGCAAATAAACTCAATGACATTTGGCCAGGACCAACGCCCACAGTCGAAATTGAATTTCTGGGGCCTTCATCGGGTTTTTTTGCTCTTCATGGTGATCAAATATAAATAGAGAATCAAGCCTTGTGAACTCCAATGTGTAGGAATATGTGCATAAGTCAACTTGTACTTTATGTACAGTCAAGCAGCTCTGTTTGTCACAAAACCAAATAGTATTCGTCTTGGAGTGGTGTCAAGTTTGCTTTCAATTTTTCACTTGGAGTTCAAGTGAACTGCCAGTATAGTAGTGAACATTACCATGGTAACACACTTAAGTAAATGCTGAATAGCTGTTGGTAACTATTAAAACTTCAAAATTTTGCAACATCATTCTTAATGGTCCTTTACTAAAGTTTTAACACCACTCCTCAAATAACCTGGATCTCCATTAAATACTGTACTTCGATGCAGTGGGGAGAATAGACTGTAGTGTTACGTAAGAGGGAGGACAATGTGGCTAAAAGGAGCGTGCAATGTCTGAAAACTCTGGACATTGTACAGCCAGAGTGTGTTTGTTGTGAGGAGGCAGGTATGCAAGGATGCACACTAAATATGGCATGCTACAGTACAATAGTAATGTTCCCATTACTGTACTGCTACCTCACTATAATGACATACAGTTTGGCAACTATAGTCAGATGGAACTATCAAAATATTTTATTTGCAATGACATGTTTAAAAATTGTTTGCCACCATTTTGATTAAACAAAATGACCAAACTTTTATCAAGTTTTGTAATGAAAAGTGTCCTTGATAGTACGATCAAAGGATATAAGCACTGACAAGACTACAATACTGTAGCTCTGCATTTTACAACACACAATACGCACCCACAGTGTGTAAATATTAGATGTTTAGCTTTAATTGAGATGAGCAACAAACTCTGTGGGCCTCAACAAAGACATGCCCACAGCAACATCACCATCATATAAATACCATACTGAGACACTACTATAGCTCACAGACATCAGAGGACATCCCTAGCAGCACCCTAATCCTTGTATACCGATCAAGATGAAGATAACATGCTAATTAGACACTAATGCATCTAAAACCTTTACGACATTGCAACAATTTACTTCGTTAAGTGTGTCTTATAAACAGGAAAGTGGAACTGATTGGTCACAAAGGAAATTGGTGATACTGTAAACAGGAGGAAGGCAAGTGAAAGGTCAAACAGAAGAGATTCCAGGACAAGATCTTTGTTATGTCTGATACCTTTGTTTCTGTAGCTTCTTTGTTTCTTTTGGACATATATACCGGACAGTCAACTCCTTTGTCTTATTGAACATCAGAGTATTGGCTTATCTGGTATTGGCTTATCTGGTATTGGCTAATCTGGTATTGGCTTACCTGGTAGTGGTGGATCGCATAGCATTATAATGATGCTATAAACAATGCACAAACTTTCACACATAGACATAGATGTAAATAGAAGTTCTAACACATAGAAACATAATGTTTATAGTACTAAAACAAACTTCCTGCAGCCCTAGAATTGCCTTGTGAACACTAATTATTCCCTGAATATTGAAGCAAAACTGAAACTGCATTGAAGCTACATTGAAGTTGCACTGAAGCTGTATTGAAGCTACATTGAAGCATGGAGGTTACCTCCATGATTGAAGCTACTGTACATAGAAGCTACATAGAAGCTACATCGCAGCTACTGTACATAGCTACTAAATTGCAGCTACATTGAAGCTACTATACATAGAAGCTACATAGAAGCTGAATTAAAGCTACCTAAAAGCTATATTGAAGCTGCATTAAAGCTACTGAGCAGCTACACTGAAGAGCTGCACTGAGAGTGAATACCTGTTCTTTTCTTAGGAATATAACAGCAAGAGACCAATCACGTGACATCATAATTTGCAGCAGTATTTGCTGTTTATCCGTTCTGATGGGAATAAATGGAGTCTCTCCCCCCTCCCTCACACCCCTTCCCCATCCCCATCCAAAGAACAAAGATCACTGCAGCTACCAAGGTTTGACCAAGGCTGCATAATTAATAACCACAAGACAAAGAAACTATCCCCATCCTATACCATCCACAGCTGTAGTGTTAAAAATTGAATCAGCCTTGTCCACAAATCACATACATTTTGTTCCTTGATATGATAATTATGTGGTGCCTGTTGTCATACATAGAATGACAGGAATAACAATTGATGATCCAAACTGTCTCTCCTATATCAAAGAGCCTATCAGCCAAGATTCATCAAATTATACAGACATGTATGTACCATATATACTATGGTATGTATTATACCAGAGTGTACAGCTTTGGTAATATAACATTACTAAATTCAACTTGCCATAGGTTATGGCTGTTAAAGCCGTCTATGATACCCGATCTGTCACCACAAAGGAGATTTTTTTCACGATCCTTTCTGGCCTATTTAATCTCTGTGTTTGGAATGTCAAGAGCAGAAGAAAGTGAATCTAGGGGCCCTGGGATTCCTCCTCCCTGCATTAATGTCTCGTGTGTGTGTGTGTGTGTGTGTGTGAAGTGTAATTAACCAGGCACAAAAGAAGATCCAGCTAGACAACACTGGACGGAAAAACAACCAGCCCATCAAAGAACAGTTGAAACTCTGACAGTCAATTAACATCATCCAGGTGAACCGACCGACTGTCAAAGAGATGGATTAAACCCTTACTGCCTTTAGGAACAGTATTTAGTATGCATTGATTCATGATTAAGATGCGAATCGTAACGAGCCGCGGGCAGACTGTACTCTGTGCCTCCACACATCTAATTGCATGTATAGAGCTATCATGCGAAATTGCAGTCTAATGCAGGAACAACAAACACATCAAAACACAGCATTTCTCTTCTTTTTTTTAAGTTTCTGCGTGACTTGAGACAGTTTGTGGGTACAAGCTAATTATGACAAAAACTAAATGTGCAAACATATTTCAGTTCAAACTGAGAGTATTCGTCAAGATTGCAATCCTCAAAATTTTAACATAAAAGTCAGTCAGAATATCCCAAATGTTGACAAGAAAATTTTGCAAAGCAACTGTAATAGCCTATAAACCACTTTAAACTCACTGCATCCCAATTAAATGTTAGTGTACAGTACATGAAGGAACAATATAGTGGACATGTGTAAGGAATATTTATAGCAAGACTTTCTGGCACAGCTTGGCTTATACTTAGTACAAGTCTGTCCAATCCATCATTAGAGTTGACCCGCATTACTTACAAGCCGCAGACATTCCCATAGTATGAAGTTCTGTTGTCCATATATATGCATGTGCAGCATATCCCATTGCAGTGTAAAGTTATAGCATTGGTGTGATGCTATGTAATAATCACACATGCCTGCCACTGCAGTGTTACGCTTTGTAATACAGTAAATATACATATGGACCATACTAATCAGAATATCACCAGTAGCCCTGACATTTGAGTAAACAGTGCACCTATAGCCATTCCCAACAGGTTTATGACTATAGCGAGGCTAGTCACTACCACAGACTGCCCTGTATTAAACTTAATCGCAAATAGCAGTGTTATTCTAAACGGCCAAATTTTCAATATATATACAAACATACATACTTGGATTGAATCAAGGAACAGACCTTCTTGTAAGCAGATTATAAGTGTCTGCCTACTTAACTACTATAAGTCAACTTATTAAAATTACGCACTAAAAAATATCCTTGCTTGACATGTGTGAGGTTTATTATTATTATTTTTTGGGGGGATGAGTTAGTTTCAATTTTTATTGACTCTCTTCTCAGAAGCAGTGAAATAAACTCAAGATGATCTTTAATGTCAGCATGCATGCTGTGACTCCACAGAGCCTGTCTAATTAGAGAGGTTGAACTACTCTCGGTTATTAAATATGATTGAAGTTGCTAAAATGATGAGATGTGTCGAAACCAATAAAGGGCAACGTTAATTTAAGTGCACTTAATGCATGCAATGAGATACTTTAATACGAAGACCCACAGAAGCTTGCAAAACTTTTCCTCAGCAAGTTCTAACATATCTGAAACATGTGAAGAGATTTGACATCCATAACCTTAGTAATTTTACTGTCTGTGATAATGACATGTATACACAAATACTTTAATACTGGAATAAACTGATTTACATAAATTTACAACCTAAATGGAAGACTACAATCACAGCATTGCAAATAATCAGAAACAGGAATCAACAGCACAGATGTGTAGTGATCATAGTACATATATACAGTACTGTAAGGGTACATACATACGGTACTGTAGGGGTATATACATACGGTAATGTAGGTACATACATACGGTACTGTACGTACATACATACGGTACACTGTAGGTACAAACATACGGTACTGTAGGTACATACATGTACTGTAGGTACATACATACGGTACTGTAGGTACATACATGTACTGTAGGTACATACATACGGTACTGCAGGTACATACATGTACTGTAGGTACATACATACGGTACTGTAGGGTCCCAGATAAGGTGCACAAGAGGAGGATTCAAACACTATGAAGCTATGATTTTAAGAATATAAATCATGTACTGAGAGGCACTGAGAATAACGATACTTTTATTAGGCACTTCTCGACTGGACAGACTACTGGATTTATCAGTACTAGCCTAGCACAAAGTTAACAGTGTAGGCAACTGTGGTTAACTATCTTCTGTACTTACTAAATGTACCTAGTTGTCAACAGTGAACCTGATGTGTATTAAAGTGAAACCATTGGGCTTAAAGAAAATGTCCAATATAAGATGTTGCTCTTGAAAGAGAGCAACCATTTTAACTTTATCGAATCTTTCTAACTTTATTTGATCATTTCCTTACCATACAGTTGTATAGTACCAGCAATACCTAAGTAATGCTTCACTTTGGCAGACATCCAAGGAAAACATTCACTCAGTTCCAGGCTTAGTGTCCTATTAGACTTTTGTACTAGTAATGTACAGTAGGATTACATTATCTCTGGGACAAGTGACCACATGTATGTGCCACGGTATTATAAGCAGGGTATTCGTTTCTGTGCATATATTTGGATATTTGGTAAATGCCCTTCAAAAAGGTGGAATGAAAACATCAAACTGCCTTCATATGTTACATATAGATTCAAATGATTTTAGTATAATGAGTCACTTTGTACAGACTTGACCAAGTCTTGCTTGGTGATTTCTTTTGATGTTTTGAATACCATTTTTTTTTTTTTTAATAATTATTTGCGGTTTCATAAATATATTGCAAAAGAGTAAACAGATCCTTTCCGATGATTTGAGTGACCTACAGCCCGCTCCTAGCAATCTCCAAACACAGAGCTTTGTCCGTACTTGATGACCAAAGCTTTGTGGAGCTTAAGTCATTGTCAAATGACGTTACTTAAATTATTGTGTAGAAGTAGTCTATCATATCTTCTTATACATATATTACACAAAACCTTAACATTAGCACATGTTATCACATTTTCATTACAATAAAACCCATAATTACATGAACCAAGTACAGTATGTGATTGCTTCTAGGGATTGGCACATATACAGAACACTGATAATGAAATAACTTGAAATCTGTAAATGCTATCAGTTGAACTAGATGTATATAATCAACAACCGAACATTGACCCCCCAAGTGGTCACTGGTCTGAATCCCATTCTAGACAAAATTTTCTGCCCTCTTTCAAAATTCATTCTCATTTAATTCCTCTTATCATAATGTCTTTGTAAGGATC